>VYZW01003662.1:17472-47076 GCA_013401315.1 Balaeniceps rex | reverse complement strand
CCGGGACCTCCCCTGTTAACCAGGACTGCTGATAAATGATGGAGAGTGGCTTGGCAAGCTCCTCCGCCAGCTCCCTCAGTACTCTCAGGTGGATGCCATCCGGCCCCATAGACTTGTGAATGTCCAGGTGGCGTAGCAGGTCGTTAATGGCTTCCTCCTGGATTATGGGGGGTTTGTTCTGCTCCCTGTCCCCGTCTTCCAGCTCAGGGGGCTGAATACCCTAAGGATGACTGGTCTGACTATTAAAGACTGAGGCAAAGAAGGCATTAAATACCTTCAAGGCATTAAGTACCAGCAATATGCTGGTTGACATCACTTTGGTATCTTTACAGAAGACACCTACAGTTCTGCTGCATCACTGCTTCCTCCTCTGCTTTGATCTATCTGATGAACCTATGGTTTCTGTAACTTGTAGTTACAGAAGAAAAAGTATCGTCTTGCAAGGTACCAAAACCACATGGCACTCATTCAAATTACCATTTGTAACAATGCACAATGCTTGGTGTCCCACACAGGCCCACCCAAAGACTCTGCTTTTCCTCTGCTCACCTCCCTCACCTCCTTTGTGTACCAGATTGTGGAGGCATCTGAGCTTAACACTCGCTTCTAGGCAAATGCAAGGGCTAGTGTGTCATTTGTGGAGATCAGTCAGCTTTGCAGTCTTGTCCCCTGTTCTGAAATGTATGAGACCACACTGAAAAGCACATTCATTTTTCTGAATTAATGGCTGGAAGCTGCTGGTACTACATAAATCAGTTTTTAAATGCTGGATTAAGGTTTATATCAGTAAAAAAGTAATTCCAGGTAAAAGATATTGCTGCACCCAGACTATTAGGTCACTTGAAATATACCACTACAAAGGAAAGTAGCTTTTTTTACCTGGAAATATGTAAATTTATATAAACTGTCCTATATAAATGCCTCATTGTTTTTCCATGATTTTATTTTTACTGTTGCTCTGAAGGAAAAAAGTTATAATGGCATCAGGAGAAGTAAAACCCCAAAACCCTTGGTCCTGATTCTTATAATATTTGTACTCTGGAACTAAGGAAACATTTTTTCACATCATGCACACTGAGATCATAGCACACTCTGCCGCAGGAAATGACTGGCAACATCACTACTGATAAACTGAACCTTGCCAGGGCTCATTCCTTGGGCCAGAGGCCAGCTGGTGCGGTCTGGTCAAGTCAATGCTATTAAATTTTCTTTGTTTCCAAAACAAGATGGCCACGTCCAAACTACCTATTGGGAGTGGTCCCTGGCCTGTTCAAACTCCTGAACTTTGCCTGGGAATTGTCTGGGAGACTGTTAATTGGCCTTGATCAAAGTTGTGCCAGGGAATGTTTTTCAGCAGAATAAATTATTGAGTTTCAGTAACAGCTCTGGCTCCTGTTAGTTCACTAGTATAGATACAACCAACAAGAATAGAATAAGGATTGATCTTTACATGCATTTATTTCTTTTCCTTTCACAACATAAGGAAATTAAAGAACAGTATTTTATGCATTAGAGGTCAGTACTCACCAGAATGATCTGAATACAACCCTTTTAGATAATTCAGTATAGCCACATATATATACATATACATATCTGTATATGGATACGGCTATATTCATTTATATATATTGCTAATAAAAATTTTGGAAGGGCCATTTAATTTCACACTTGCAAGCCAACCTCAATCTGTTAGAGGTCAGGAAAAGATATAATATTGGGGCAGAGCCTCTTTATATCTTCATCTGATATTGGCCATTGCTGAAGATAGCATCCTGGACTTGAAGAACCTTAGATCTTATCCCATGCAAAAATACTGGTATTTCGAAAGTCTGTCCAGGTTCTAGGTAATGTATTTTTTCAGTCATCCAAGCGTACACGCACAAAGCCATAATGTGAGAATATTCCTTTTTATGGTTTCATTTTCCATTTCAATCCACCATCTTAGATATCCTTTATGATGAACATCCCAAAAAAATTGAGTCAGTATAATAAGGAAAACGAAGTCTTGTCCCTTAGGTTTGACTGCAAAATTCTATTCCTAAATTATCTGTAGTTCATAAGAGTTCAAGATCTGATCATTAATGAAGATTTGACTTGTTCCGTGCCCTAACTCAATAGCATTGTACACGTGCACATCTTGCAAGAGTTAGGGCACTTCAGATTTTCCCAGAAAATTATTTGAAGTGATCCAGTCATGATATCTAAGGTAGCTCTTCTTTTAAATTAAGCAAGGCATCCTCATGAATTAGCATAGTAGTAGCCTCATCCAAATACTACTGAAACCATTGGAATTTTTCCATAGGCTTTGTGAGGTTTGGTTCAGGCTCTATCTAATCTCATTCAGATATCATCTGATGAGAAAACATGTGTGTGCTTCAAAATGCTCCTACACTTCGCAAAAGGGGAGAGAGTGGAATGAAAAAAAAGCAGGAAAAAATAATGGAAACACTTATCTGGGTGAGTAACCTTTGAAACTCATCATCATAAGTTAAAAGCAAGTATCTCACCAAAAAGGTGAAACCCATCCAAATCTTGATTGAATAATTTTTGATCCAGGCTATCAAGATGCTTCATTCCTTTCATGAAATAGTCAACACTGTCAAGTCTTGCTGAACTCAAGTAATTCAGAAAGCACTCAGAACCTTGCAGAACTGAAGTAAAGCACCTTTTGAGGGAAGACACCATCTCACAAATATGCTTATGCAAAAGCTTATTGTTATTTTCACACATCCAGTTGAAATGAGTGGGATTTGTCTCATCTTACTGCAACCACCAAGAAGTTAGACGTTATTCACCTTGGAATTACCTTTTGTTGAAGGAGAGATGGGCATCTCAGAAGAGATTTCTCACAGCTCTTTTAGACAACTGCCTTGGTATGAGATGAATTGCCTTCTGGGGGTTCCCGTCTCTCACCATGGGCTGCTGGGAGACCCTAGAAGGTTTGCTTGGAATATACATGTAACTGAAGTTAATTGAGACGGAACACAGTCCAAGAAAATTGGTACTTTTCTGTATGTTATGTAAATTACTGTCCACTTTACTATGCAGATATGATCATTTGTGCCCCAGCTTTACAGGACTGTCCATTTCCATTCCACTACCATTTGTGATTTTCGCATGGGACCTGATCCACCTCTGTAAAATCAATGAGAGCTGAATCCAGTATTGTGTCAAAAACAGAGCTCCAGAAACTTTAAAGAAGTCCTGTCCTGGGAACCTCCCTCTCTGCTAGGGGAATTCCACTGAATTTAAAAAAAAAACAAACAAAAAAAACCCACAACCAAAGCACAAACAAACAAAAAAACCCCAAACCCACAACCATAAACATCAACTTCCTCCAGAACAAGTGAAAACATAATGCTCCGGGATTGCACATCCAAGAAGAAAATTTTAGTGAATGGTGAGGAAATTTCTGGGGAAAAGATCACAAAGGAGAATGGAATGAGGAATGTAATAGTTTATCTTTAGAGAAAAAGCTGAATGATTCACCTTACCCCCTTTGCAGTGAACATGAACAAACCTTGTGCCGCAATACGCTCCTAAATACGCATAGTGTGCAACACACTTAAAAACTCTGAGATTACAGGTGAAACCATGGTCCTAACAAACTGAAAACCTGCAATGAAACTTGAAAGGCTTGTTAAAACAAAAATAATTTCAATCTTTACATAAATTATACTCCATTATATCCATAAACTTGAGACTTATAATATGGGAGAGATTTTTAAATGTTGCTTGGCATTCATTCATTGGGAGGAATTAACTCTACTGGCCTTGAGATAGATTGAGGGCAACAGGAGGATGTAAAAGGCAAGGCTCATATTCATTGGAGGTTCATGGCATTTACAGTGTTTTAAACAATCATATTCTAAGGTTGATTTTGCAGGCTGTCTTAGTCACTATCTCCAGTCAAGGCTCTTGTGTAAATGGGGTTTGTTCTACCCCGACAGTGTGCCTATTGTAACTTGGGGCCACCTGTTAGACAGCATGAAGTGTTGCCTAAAAAAATACACAATAAGCAGATTGTTTGTTACAGTTGTGCACAGACAACTGTATTAGTGTTCTTCACACCATATGTCTATATAAACAGAGCTGCAGTGAGCTATTCACCAGAGACTCAAACTGATGAAGAAGCTTCTCTTAAAAGACCCGGGGCTTACAAGCATTGGTTCACCTGTTAGGCTTACATCAGGATTTCAAATGCTTGGCTTCAAAGAAGAAATATTCCTTCAGAAGTTTCTGCAGGAAGTTTTATGCTAGAAGCAAAAACAACCTCCACACAAACAAAAACCCCACCCCAAACCAACATAAACTCCACATTTGGTGGTTTTAGTAGTTCTGTGCAAAGGGAAGGGGAGGGAAATCGGCTTCACAGAAGCAGTTTGACTAACTTCCGAAGTAAGAATAATATTATATCATTTTATAACACATATGATAATTGCTGTTGTTGTTGCTATTATCAAATACACCTTCATCGATGTGTCAAGACTAAATCTGAAGTCTCATAAGATGAATTTGTGAACTCAGTCGTACCCAGGGTTCTTGCAGTCTTGGTGAGACTACCTTGGAGAGCCTCTTTTATTCATTTCACTTTTTCACAAGGAAAGATTTTGAGGGAGGGCAAGGAATGAAAATGCCCCTTCTTGTTTTATGCAAGGAAACATATTACAGTAAAATAAGCAACAGACACCACTGATAGACATGGTGAAAGAAAAGAAAAAGAAAAGAAAAGAAAAGAAAAGAAAAAGAAAAGAAAAGAAAAGAAAAGAAAAGAAAAGAAAAGAAAAGAAAAGAAAAGAAAAGAAAAGAAAAGAAAAGAAAAGAAAAGAAAAGAAAAGAAAAGAAAAGAAAAGAAAAGAAAAGAAAAGAGAAAAGAAAAGAGAAAAGAAAAGAAAAGAAAAGAGAAAAAAGAAAAATTACACAAGTCTTTTCACAAGGTCCATGCAAGGATAATCAATTCTATAAACACAGATCTCATAGTTATTGTGCGATGTGATCATAAAAGGCATATCAAGGCCTAACAAGCTCTGTTACACAACTGCCTGACAATACTGGCATATATTAATGTCTACTTCTTCTGTCGCTCTGGTAGCAGAGAAGAGGTGTGGAGCAAAAGTCTCTTTGGCTGACATCCTCTTGCATCAGCTTGCCTCCTGGAGCTGGTGCAGGTGTGGGACATAAACTCTTCCAGCAGAAAAGCCTCTTGCAGCTAAGTCCTCCTGGAGCAAGGACACAGAACCAGAATGTGAAACAGGAGTCACCTTCTGGTGCCTGCTCTGCTCCTACAGCAGCCTTGCTTTATATTATGCTCTCAAGGCTAAATTATTACACAAAGAAGGATTCTACAAATTATTCTTCAAATTATTCTTCAAATTAAATTATTCTACAAAGAAGGATTTGCAGAGGCTAGCAGCCCTCTTCCTACACCACTAAAGCTGATCCCCAACATGCAAAACACTTATCAGAAAGAAAAAAAGAAAAATAATTTTGGGGGGATTTTTATTCTCCAGCATAGAACAAAAGAACCACATCAATTTATTTTCTAATGACTGTTATAAAAGTTCACTTTACAGCTGAACTCCTCTAAGCAGCATAGATCAACTGTTCTAGGTCCAGATACATATTGGAATTATTTTAAGCTTGTTTTTTTTGTATGAAGTGTTTACTCTGATACGGTTAAAAAGTAGCTGTGCAGGTTTTGGGTCCATTCAAAACAAAAACATTTTTAACCCATCTTCTGTCTTTTTTTTTTTTTTTTTTTCAGAAAGGAGTGTTTGCTCTAAGAAGCAGCATTAAAGAGAAGATTTTTAAAAGGTTCTGCTTCAAGGTTAGTTAACCCACATTTTTTCACAAATTACCATGAAAGCTTTTTCCCTGTGCTGGTTTCTTTCTATTAACACAAAGAATACAATGCCTCCCAGTTTTACACATTATATTGGTCTCTGTTTGGAATAATATTTTATTTCATAATACGGGCATCATTTAAAAAAAAAATCAAGCTATTGCGTTTTCTCAGCACCATTCTGTGTAATATTTCTGAATGTCTTTTTACTTCATTATAGAAACACTTTTTATATCCAGAGGCATGTTAAAGTCTGAAGCTGCGCTCATTTCATATCCTTCTTTCCCAAGTTAAATATCCAAATTAGTTCAGTTTGGAAACAGTTTTCCTAACTATGCATATGGTGGCACTTTGGATGGGTGCTGAAATTAGTTCATAATGGTAATACCTTGACACCCTTAGCTGAGATGTTATTGTGCATTCAACAGTCTGCAGCATGGAGAGCTACAGCTTAATATGGCTGCATAATAAACGGAGGAAACATGATTATCTCTCATGTACAGTTTTGGCCTACCTACTACAGTTAAGAGTAGCAATGAAGACACCATGGCATGGTTTCTACTTTAAAGCTAGAAACCACAGAGAGAGTTGTGGCTCCAAGCTTTACAGCAGGGAACGCTGCTTTGAAACAAAGGAGCTCAGGCTGCTGGCTAGGAAAATGGCAGAAAGAGGCGAGTGAAGACAGGTAACAGGCTAGAGAGGTTTTCCTGTTTTCTTTACTCTCCCAAGATGCACTCCAACCATGCCAACTGATGTCCACCGGGCAACTTATATTTCATATTCTTGTTAATAAGAAATGCCAGAGCCCATACTGCCACTCTTCATTTTGTAACTAGAGATTAAGACCATCATAGCTATGAAAGCATGCACCGTAATCTCACATACTGCATCTTTGCTGTACAGCCCTCCCTAGAGAACAAAAAGTGGATAGGAGAAGTTTTATTAACCCTATTTTACAGAGCAGTCTAAAAGACTGTGGCCTTGTCCGTACCAAATCACAGCTGGTCCCAAAAGCAGCAAGAAGCATGAGCAGGAGGAAGGGATGCAAAGTGGTGGGAGTCCACAGCCTGCCAGGAGTGTTAGCTGGATTGTTCCAAAACTGAACTGAAGGAGTTTATGCAAACAAGCAATGCAGACGGATGGCAAATTTGGCCTCAAACCCCACTCCAGGATTGACACTTGCACAAAGTCACTCAGACAGTTCATAGGAGAACTCACAGTGAATCCAAATCTCTAGTCGAGACCAGTCCTAGCACAAAATCCTAAGTAAAAAAAGGGCAAAATGAGCTTCTGTACAGTGGACAGACTTCTGAGTGGAGCAAAACGTGTTAATTTTCCTGGCAGAACAAAGAAAAGAGAATCTCCTTCCCTCCCAAATTCTGTCTTGGGTTATATGAAATCTTTCATTTTGTTATTAAAACTGTTTTCTTATATACTTGTGTTTGCTTTATTTTCTTATTTTTAAAATCTAATTACATTTAGCACAGAAACTTTGAAAATGAAAATTTGAGACATTTATTAGCAATGTTCAAGTGAATGCTTGGTTTTTTCAATATTTCGGTTTTGGTGGATGAGAAGGAAATAAAGGGGAGGAAGCAGAAAGTTTTCACAGTTTAATCTAACAATGAGATTAACTTTTTTTACTCCAAAATCACATTTATTGATGATTTTAAGAGGTGCTGCATATGGGATTCCTCTTTCATCACAAATCATTGCTAATACAATGAAACTGCAGATTTCAGCTGCTGAAGAAATTGAATTTTCCAATAGTAATTTTTAAATTTTAAATGTTTCCTTGAAAATGAAGCAGCAATGTCAAGATGTACAGTGGAATTATAAAACCTGTTTTTATTCAATGCTAAATACGATTGCAGACATATCTAATTCTGTCTGGAAATCTTTATATAAAATGGCCAACAGGAAAGTTGCAAGGCTATGCATGATACCCCAGTATGTGTGGCCATGTCCCTCTTTGCTTCATGAGGAACTTTAGGCTACTTTCCCTTCCAGTTCTTCAGGCAGCTTTGCTCTGGGAGACAGGGAATAAATAAGAAAATCAAGGAAGAGCGTCAAGGCAAAATATGAAGGGGTCTGGCAAAGGCAGTTAGCACAGCTCCTGTGGCACTGTGATAGCTGAGATTTCAAGAGCATGCATCAGAAATGGGGAAACCACTATGCTAGAATTAGAGGCACTATGTATTAGCAGCAGCCAACCTGGCCCCATATTTGGCTAATGAATACATACACAGGTTTCAGACCTGCTGGGGACATTCACACAAGATGATGGGTAGGAAAATAAGAATTGTTTTTACTGAAAAGGAAGATTTTTATTGAAAATGTCAATGTTCAATTAAAAAAAAACAACAGAAAAGTCAAAATATTCAAACTTTTCTCATTTACATGTTTTGCTTAAATTTTTTAATTTCAGCATTTAGAGGTTTTGATCAAAAAGAAAACAGAAAAAAAAAAGAAAAAAAAAGAAAAAGCAATACTTTTCTAGAAAGGCAGAGTTTTTGTTGTGATTTGGCAGAGGTTTTCTGGGATTTGTCTTTACCTCACTGAAATTTTATCAGCTTCTTCATTTGCTTGTACATTACCAGTTCAATACCAATCCTTTCAAGTTGTTAAATGACACAGGTCTTCTGTTATTTAGGTTGTAAATGCCCTGAATCAAAGCCTGTGTCAATGGGGGCTTGACAATATTCCTGGCATGCACATTATATTGAGAACTTCCTGGCTGCTCCTTTAACATATACGTCCATCATTATTTCTTCAGGTTCTTCAGGGTTTAGTAAACAACAGAACAAAAAGCAAGCAAAACAAAACAAGAAAATCTCAGACTAAGGCCGCATTTCCTTAAAACTGTCTACCTTCTTCTGTGTCATTAGAAATTAGTTTCTTAAAGGTACTGCAGAGGTTTCTTAAGATACTGGAGATTGCTGGTAACCTGTGTCTAACTTCTCCCCTGCATTCAGCGATAGTCCCTGCTGTTGCAATGACTGGAATATTAGAAGATGATGAACTCTTTCGGGCATGAAACTGGTTGTTTTCTTTTGTTTCATTTTTGCTTCATTTTTTGTCTGCTGAGTGCCTAAACATCCACTGGAGCTCAAAAAATGCAGATCTGAATGATACTAATGATGTACCTAAATAGTTTTCTGCAATCCAAGTTTAGAGGTATATCCTTATACACCCTGTGCTGGTTCGTATACTGGCTCACCAGGAGCCAGTTGGGGTATTTCTGTACAGTGAGAGTTTGTTGTTGTTAAGCAATTATTTTAATTGACTATTTTATCAGAAATAGTGTGGCCAGCAGGAGTAGGGAAGTCATCCTTCCCCTGTACTCAGCACTGGTGAGGCCACACCTCAAGTACTGTGTTCAGTTTTGGGCCCCTCACTACAAGAAGGATATTGAGTTGCTGGAGCATGTCCAGAGAAGGGCAACGAAGCTGGTGAAGGGTCTGGAGCACAAGTCTTATGAGGAGCGGCTGAGGGATCTGGGGTTGTTTAGCCTGGAGAAAAGGAGGTTCAGGGGAGACCTTATCGCTCTCTACAACTACCTGAAAGGAGGTTGTAGTGAGGTGGGCGTTGGTCTCTTTTCCCAAGTAACGAGTGATAGAACAAGAGGAAACGGCCTCAAGTTGCATCGGGGAAGATTTACATTGGATATTAGGAAAAATTTCTTCACAGGAAGGGTTGTCAGCACTGGAACAGGCTGCCCAGGGAAGTGGTTGAGTCCCCATCCCTGGAGGTATTGAAAAGACATGTAGATGTGGTGCTTAGGGACATGGTTTAGTGGTGGACTTGGCAGTGCTAGGTTAATGGTTGAACTTTATGAAAAGACCTTAAAGGTCTTTTCCAACCTAAATGATTCTATGATTCTATGATTCTATGACTACTGTGTGATTTAGGAGAAATCACAGAAAATTAACCTTCTTCTAAAATTGAAGTCATTTATCTCTTAAGAATTTAGGACCCCATCTGCAAAATGTACACACATTGCTTTATTCTACTGTATGGAAAAAAAAAATACACAGTTTGAATTTTTAGTGGGATCTTGAAACCTTGGATAGTGACATCAAAATTTTCTCACATTTGATCAAAGTGTGAATCATCTTGTCTAATGGTCTGTCTGGACACTGGAGAGTACTGTGTGTACCACCAGGCTAAGGTGATAAACAAGTGACTCTATATTCAAAATATCATTTGAATTCATATCCACAACTAAAACAATACACATTTCCCCCCAATAAGAGAGAGAGGAAGTGGGGTGGGGATACAGGACAGACAGTGAAAATTAATCCAGGTTTTCAGTTTTCCAACTATCTCCTATTATTCTTGTCACGTTTCAAAAGTGTTTAATAACTGCTTACTAGAAATCCTAAAACTTTTTAAAAATGTTATTGCAACCTTTTGGTTCTTTCTTGGAATGTTTCTTCGTATAATTGATCATAGATACAAAAACTGACTATAATTCTCTATTAGTTTAGTGATAGAGAGGTGGGATGAATAATATGAATATGACTTTTTCATGAGACATTTTACTGAAGACTGAAATTTAATATCTGTATTTAACTCTATGATTTCTTATTTCATATTTTTGAACCATTTGCAACACACTATTTCTGAAAAGTAGGCTTTCTAGGGACAAGCTCCATGATGTGCTACTGATAATTAGGCATTACTGCTCTTTTCCATGATTTTGTCTTAATATATCCATTTTACACTAGAAGGCCTTATATTCCTGGAGCTGGCCATTCAAACTGCAAAGGAATATATAGAATAAGGAACAAGGAATAAGGAATATATTGACCCTAAAGTGGTCACATATATGTAAGGATTCCAAGGCATTTTTACTGACATTCCTGTATTTAGCATATTTTAATTTAAGTGATTATGCTCTGCCTATCGGGAAACTTCCCTGCCATTTTGCTTACTTTAAACCACTCCTCACTATTGCTGGACAGTGCTCGTCTGCATTTTAAGAAGCAAGAGCCAGCTCCTGGGCCGGTGTAAGCATCATTGCTCCATGGGATTATACTGATTTACACCAGCTCAGGATCTGATCCATATTTTCTATCTCTGTGACATGATTTAGGCTAAGTTACACCCTATAAATCTATTCTCAGTTGTTATTTTCTGCGTCTCAAGCTTCCAATAGGAGAGCTTTTATTCAGGTTTCACAGCCAGGCAACAAAAGGCTTCCCCTGGGTACTATGCTACTCTTTTAAAAACTAAAGAACATGGGCTTGTGGAGGCAGAGCACTTAAATAGCAACATTCATTACCCCAGCTGAAGGAAAAAAGGTCAGCTCCAGCAGTAATCTCTTGCTGTAAATTTGCTAGAGAAACAACATGCCAGTAAAAGTACACATTAAACAATATTGTCGGCACTGGGACGCTCGCCGCCTCCAGCCCTGCCGCTGGCGATATCAATAGTGTTAAACCCGACATTCAGGGGAACCCCTTGTGCCAGGGGGGACCCCGCAACGCACCCCACAAGGTCAGACGAAGCAGGGCCCAGCCGCCCTAAACACGCACACATGCACATAGGTGTGTGTCTATAGGCACACATACGTGGTGGCCCATGAGGAGGGTGTGCGGAGCGGTGCACACCAGCCGCCCTCCCCTCCTGTGAGGAAGGATCCCTGGCGGGATGGCGGGCGGCGGCCCCCGCTGACAGATTTTTCGGCACGTTGCAGGCAGTTTGGCCGGGTGCCTGGCAATCCACTAGGACTGACACATTTTGGGCAGAGCAGCGGTACGCAGGGAGCCATGTGCCCGATGTTAGTAAACATTATCCCGCACAGTCTGGCGTGCCACCGCCGGCAGCGGGAGGGTGAGCGGCTGGCGGCGCACTGGGCCAGGCCGGGGCGGCCGAGCTGCCCAGGGACGCCAGCCAAGGCCCGTCATCCAGCAGCTGCTCCCGTCTCCGCGGCAACGGCGAGGAACAATGGGCTGGAAATCCAGCCGGAGGCCTGTATGGAGAGGGCCCTATGGAGGGAGAGGGCCCTATGGAGGGAGAGGACCCACTGCCCAGCCTGGGGGCAGCCTGCCCACCTCTCCAAAAAGAATGCACCCTGAAGTACACCAAAAGGCACACAAAATGGCATCGGGCCATGTTCTCTCCCCCAGCACTCCCTCAGGCATGTGCCTCCTAGCCATCCAGGTGTTCAGACTCCATTTTGATTGTGCCTCCCCGGCCACCCAGGCAGGTTTAACAGTAAAGGCTGGATAGCATGGCGTTAAAATAACAAGGGTAGGATTTCAGTGGAAATTTGTTGGGCTTTCTCTCTCCTGTCACGGTTTCAGACCTGGGTCTGGGTGGCAGAGATTAGACTTCCGTTTGTATCTCATCACTCTGGGAGACAGAGGGGCTTCTGTCCCTGCCTGGGGACAGTCCTCTCAGTTTTACACACAAATTTCCAGCTTTCAGCTTGATTCTGCTTTCAGATGTAACCCTTCTCCCCACAGGCAACAAAAAAAGGCATGGATTTAATGCACTTCGAAACCCTCTTGACAAGTTACTGAGCTGTCCTGAGGTTGCCACTCAGAAACCTGGGGAAAGCAAAGGCAGCTTCCCTCATGCACTTGCAGCAGGAAGAATTTCTCCCACTTGTAAGACTTCTACAGCTGCGCACAAACAAGGAAATCTTTATAAGAGGAGTGGACACAGTCATAAACTTGGAAAAATACAGTGGCAGTCTCTATACGCAAATAAAAAAAAACATCCTCTCCTAGTAAGTCCAATATTAATTTACTGAAGTATTTTCCTACCAAGCTGAAGTATTTTCCTATGTCACTGCACCCAGACAACAAACCGCACTCGCCATTCAGACAGCAAGTCCAGATTTTGGGGAACCTTTATAGAGATAAGCAGAACTTCCCTGGAATACATTCAGGTCTTCTGCCCCCTATAAGCTACAAAATCTTCAGAAAGCACAGTTTCTTACAACACATCCCTTTCTCCATACAAAATTAGGCCTTTGGGACCAATGTCTCTTGTTGTACAAGTCTTCCATGGAATATCTTACAACTTTTAGGAGCAATTGGTTCTTATTACACAACCAAGAAGCATCCATGTTTTCCTCAAAACCTCTTGGGAATCTGTTCCCCAGAAGAAATCTGTATCTCTGTATAATTATAGAATCATAGAATCATAGAATGCTTTGGGTTGGAAAGGACCTTTAGAGGTCATCTAGTCCAACCCCCCTGCAGTGAGCTAAGTTGGTAAGTTATGTTGACTTACCAAGTGTCACTAAAAGAATTGTGTGTCTTAAAGGACAAATGTCCTTGTGTGATGATAAAGGACTGTATGGAATTGTCTGCTCCTTTTCTGCAGGTGTGTATGTGTGTGTGCAAGATGACAAGAGCCTAACCTAAGGCACGGGGGGAAGTAATTAAGAAAAATCTCTCCAAATGCCAGGTATGTCATCTCTATTGCTACTATGTCATACGTAGTCCTATGAAGATCCAAATGAGAGGTAGAGATTTTGAGTTTGATATAATGTATGTACAATGAATATTTATTATGATCATGGTTTATAAAATGTAGTAATGCTCTTAAGAATGTTCTGAACTGAAGAAAGTTCACTGTGTGCAGAAAGAGTGTGCTAATTAAGAGATACCATACACATGTCACCACAGGGAAACTTTCAATCGGGAAAGTAATCCATTGACTATATGTGCATTTTGCATCGGAGACCCAGTTTTGAAAAAGAAGGAAGAAAGGACTTAAGATGTTACAGCCTTGTCTGGCCGCATTCCTGTTGCATAAAAGAACCAAAAAGAATGAGGAAGAGAGTCCCGGAGAGAGGCAGGGGTGAGAGACAGAGCTGAGATGCAAAACTGGAGGCTGGATTTCATACCTGGCTCTGTATGTCAGCTGGGACCTGTAAATGTCCAAATGCCAGGACAGCAGGAGAAATCCTTTGACCGTGGAAAAACTCCTTGTGGCACCACACATGAATATGAGCTGCAATTAATTAAGTTACTTGGTATAAAAACAGAAGCTCTGTCAGAAGACATCTAAAATTGGGTGGGTCTGATTGCTGTAAAAGTAACTGAAAGACTGAAATTAGAAGACTCTTTGTCCATTAGGGCATAAAAATTTATTGGTTATATTTATTACAATAATTTCAGTGGGCTGTCTCTGGACCTAAGTCAAACTAGCATGGCATGGTGCATCATATACAGTTACGCATAGCTATTTGCATTGATAGAGCTAAGTCCCTTTACCTTCCAGCACAGGGAGGCCACATCCAGCCTCCTTATCGGGAGTGCTCGCTGGCCCGTGCTAACCCCCAGCTGTCCCTGACCACTGGTTGTGTCAAAGCCCTGCCAGGACATGTGCTGACCACGTAACAGCGGGGACAATCGCAAGCCACTGCCAAGGTCTGTGCCCTGGGCCTCTTTCACTTGCTAGTTCATAGATAATCTGACAGATCCAAACACTGTATCAATAGGCTTTGGTGGGAACTGGGACGGGCTCAGTTGGTCTTTCCCTGTTTAAGTTTTCTAATTACATTCTTAATTTCCACAGGTCTAATTACTTACAGTACAATAACAACATTACCAAGAGAAAGAAAAATGAAATGGGGTTAAGAAGTTCAAAACAAAAAAAAAAGTCATGCATTTCTGAAAATGTATAAGACAGACCTTTCTGTTGGGGCCTAATCCTGCTCTGTGCACCTAGACAACAAGACTATTGTATCCAGGGCTGAGTCCATGGAAATACATCTGGGCTTCACACCTCAGCTGAGCAACTGAAGAGACTACTGGTAAACTTGCAACTTTAGTGCAGCAAGTTGAGGATGGGTCATGGTCTGAAGAAGGTTTTCAAAAAACATTTTGTTTCTTTGAAAGAAAATTGGGAAAGACAGACAACAAGAGAGGAGGAGCGAAGGTTTGGGCACAGGATTGGGAACCAACAGCTGCTTCTTTGAAGCCACAATACCTTATTCTTCAATAGCTCTGCACAATTCACTTGGTCCTTCTGCCTTACCTGTCCACCCCAGCGCAGCAAGGAGCAGAAAGCTTTGTGGAGCATTTAGGAGTCTGAAATACCAAGGAAGTGTGTCCATGGAAGAGTACTCATAACTCCAATGCAGTCAGTGAAGCATCACTGATTTACTGGAGGCCTAAAGCCTAGTGTGAAAGGCCCTAAAAATGTTGCTCTGCTTGGGTATGGGGATGTACAAGTAAAAATTTTTGGTAAACCCTGCACTGCATTGCATATTTAGGTGGAGAAAAATAATAAAACTGCCTTCCCCAAAGAAACATCTCACTGTGGTTTAGGTCCTGATTCATAATCCAATGAAGTAAAAAATATTCCTGCTGTTTCACCAGTTGGTTCACAGGTACTTGCTATTATTTTTGTTACTGTCCACTTGTTATTCCTTCTTTTACAGTCTTTCTACTCTCTTTCTCCTGCTCATTTGTCAATACGTTACATGTAATGCTCCTAGTAACAAAGCACAATAAAAATCAAAATATACTGTATTGGCTCTACTTAGACTAGAAGACAGATGGGATATTTTTCAGCATGTTTGAAAAATCAACACATTTCCCCTGTAATATCTAATAACTAGCATTATTCTCATTTTACAGTTTACACCCGAAATAGACATTAACTCACTAGCCTTGATGAAGCATCTGTAGCTCTGTGAGGCGAGTCTTGGGTTGCACAACCTGCACTGAGGGAAGTGAATCCAGATTTTTTCAAGGTTCCACTGCAGCTGTAAAGACTGCAGTATCATTGTTTAGTTTAAGTCAAGCCATTTGGAATGACATTTCCAGCTTTTGTTTTCTTACTTAGTTTCATTTTACCTTCTTCCTCTGCAAAATTGTGCCCAATATAACATGAGGATAAAATTGTAAGGCTTACCTAATTACTACTGCATTACACTTGTATGAACAGTGCAGATACTGAACATTAGACAAATTACTAATACAACAATGCAGCAGTTCTTTCTGTGGCACAAGATTTCTCTGGGAATGTTATTTTATTGTATTTCATTTAGTGCTTGTTTGTTTAAGGGGGAGGAACAGACATTGCTGTATTCCAGTTTGATTCAGCAAGCATTCTGGCCTCAGTCCAGCAAATCACTTAAGTGTGTGCTTAAATGTAATGAAATGAAATTTAAGTTCATAGTACTGCCTATGTATTTAACATACAGCGTCAGCTTAAGTGCTTTATACAAAGCAGGACCAGAATGATGAAAAACCTTAAAAATAAGGTCCATGCATTTTTAAAACACAATTTTTAAAACCCTGATACTGGTAAAAGGGACATTTTCCACTGCCTATGCTGTGAAAACACTGTGTAGTTTCCCCCCACCTCCAAAAGCCAACTAACTTTTCTTGATCTGACAATCTGACAGCTATATCCTGTGTAACTGCTAGTCTGGCCCTTTTTAAAAATATCCTATTAAGTTAAGTGGAAGCTTTGCCTGAGCAAGGTATGCAGAAATGAGTCACAGGGAGTATATGGAATTTTCTCAGGACTTAGGGCTGTGCCTGTTGTAGCCAAAGGCTAAATCTCCGTTGGAACTCAGTAGTGTTCCTCTGAGTACATTCGCTTTCCATACCGATCTCTGTTTTAGTGGGAAACATAAAACCAACATGAAAGTCATGCTGAAATGCACCACAAAGAAAGGTGTGTTCTTAACTTGGGTTACCTAACCTAGGTTAGATAATTTAAGCTGTGGTTGCACAGCAATTTAAACCAATCTAACTACTAGCTGCCAGGAAGGGTGGAACTACGTCAGCCAACAGCTAGATGTGCACCAGCTGCTGCCGTGCCGCAGCCCCAGCTTCGACCATCAACCAAGATAGACAAGGTAACTGGAGTTGGCTAATACAGAACATGAAATGCTAGCAGTGCTTAAAGCCCCCACTGCTTTAACCTGTCCACGCAAAGATATTACTGAATTTTTATGAGTTTTTGCAATGTAGAAGGACCTGGAGAACTTTTTCAGAGACACAGAAACTCAGTAGAGCTGACTGCTGTCCACAGTGAAAGGAAAACATGGTTCCTTCCTCAGAAGGTTTACAATGATATGTTATATTTCCACTGTAAAGGCCCTAATCTCTTAGCCAAAGGGAAAACAAAATAAAACAAAAAAAAGCAAAAGCTGGCTTTACTATTTATGAGAAGCTCCCAGTGTAAAAAAAAAAAAGATGTTTTGTTTTGCAGGTTAGGTGCCTAGAGATTTATTTGTTTGTATGTTTGTTTGTTTGTTTCTGCCAAGAGCAGAAACAACCTTCCTGAATTACTCTGCAGTGAATCAATCTCTTTTCAACAGAAGCATTAAAAACCTCTAGGTTTCATTCATTAACAGAATAATACATATATTTTGCTCAGTAGTATTTTTTTGAATTACAACCACATGGAATTCAGAACAAAGCTAGTGTGGCTGCACGGGCCTGCTCAAAATTCTCAAAATTCCATTTTAGATTGTTTCTGCTACAAGACCTGATTAAGCATACTAGTTATCTAAAATATACTAGGTTTTCTGCTGCTGCATTTTTCTTGCCATCTCGAGTCACTGCTTGCCAAAAATAATCTTTAAATGGTTATTTTTTTGCATTTCTAGTACATCTCAAAAAAGTGAGGAAACAATTATGCTTTTGATCAAAGAACAGATCATGAGCTAATCATGCATATTGTTTCAGCTATCCTCATGCCTTCATGCTAGAGAAAATGTCTTTCTCAAACTTATCGCTTGCTTAGTATAGACTTAAAGAACATCCCCATGCATTTTACACAAATAGAAGGAGTTGAGTGCCTTTGGCCCAGTTTCTGTAGCTTTCACTCATAAATAAAGAGGTGGGATGAAAGACAGCGGAGAAAAACATGTACAGGTACGTATGAACAGATGTTGGCTTTGATTTTTTAGATAATGTTACGTTGCCCCACTTATCTGAAGTTTCTTGGTATTTTGAATGATAAAGGTGGGTACGGATTTGCTTCTCTTGCCCTCTCTCGTGTTTAAATTTCATTTCTGAATGCTGACTTCAGCACCAGGTTTCTCTGCACACCAGAGGTGTGGTCTCTAGGGACAGAGGGAAGGGGAAAGGGTTATAAGATGTGGATCTTATACATAGTCATATAAAATTATCCAAGGAGTCTGTTCCTATCCAGGATGCTGTACAGAAGAAAACAGGCATTATAAGCCCCAAGGCACTCCTCTGCGCCTCCTTGTGCAGAATGTCTGTCCCTGAGGCTTACAGGAACGCCCACGACCAGCAGAAAGGATTTAGCCCAGCATTGAAAGACTGTAGTATTATGAAATGGAAAACACATTAGAAATGTGTGTTAACGCCAGCTGGAATACCTAAACAACTCATTTTACTTCCAGCCAACAAAACCTTCAAGAGAACTCGTGCTGATTTATGTTCAGGTATCTACATTTGGATCTCCACCTTATCTCTCTGGATAAGGCTTCAGGTTTGATTCAGCATAAGGGTGAAGTGAGGCAACTTTCTAGGTGTTTGTGTGTTGGATTTTGCCTTGTTTTGTAAGAGCCATAAAATTTCCTGTCTGAAGATTGTCGGTTCACTTTCATCTTCTCATCTCTAATTACATTTATTATATTCCAGAAGACTAGAAATAAACTAAATTCTATGCTAACCTGAAACTTAAGAGCAGAGGATGAGGATTAGGGCAGAGAAATTTGTTTAGTTTTGATCTAAGGTAGATCAAAACCAAACAAAATCTTTGGGGCCTAAGAAATGAATCTACTGACTCAAAATTCCTTCATGCACTCCAGATCTTCTCCCCTGAACTAGTGCTAAAATATCTTAGCATGGAGCTAGAAGAAATTGGCTGGGTTTATATCTTTCTTTCACTCCCTTGCAGTTTCCTGTAGGCCAGTGAGCTGTACACCAACCTCTCTGGTCCGGTGTGGCCCAGGAAATTGCAAATATTTTCAGCTGTGTCAGGTTCTGCATATGCAAGTTAGGAGGTTCAAAGGGAAGTTTAATTGACACTAATCCTCATCTTGACTTTTGCTCACCTCCTCGTCTTTTCCCACTAAGCCTTCCCACCTTCCCACCTCAAAGTCACAGAAGCTTTACAATTTTTCTTATAAAAATATATATATTTAACCCTTTGGCAATCTCTTAATGCCCTTTTATTAAATCCCTTAACTCCTTTTATTAAGTCCAGGGTAATTAAAATGATTATAAACCTCTCTTGAGAGATTATACCCTTTAATCACAGTGCATATTTGCTGAGATGTAGGCGACATTTGTGGTATATCAAAATATAAAAATACTTTGGGCAAAGATGTTTAATAACAATTTTTAAAACTAAAATCTTGATTAAGGAGGTTTAGGGCATTAAAAATCATATCTACATGTGGTCACAATGAAACACTGAAGGACTTCAAATACTTTTCCACATATACAATGGCACAGTTATAACCAGGTTTCTCAATTTATTTCAACTCCAGCTCCTCAGCTGGCGTAATCTGTCCTAATGCCATTGACTCTGAAGGTGCTACGCTACTTTATACCAGCTCAGTTTTCTGGGCAACCAGAACAAATGCATAAGTAAAATCCCTTCTTGGGTCATTATTCTCCAGCCAATGAAAGAAAAATCAAGGACTTTTCTTCTGGAGTGAGCTTGGATCTCCTGTCTGGGACTCCCAAAATGTGCACTCATCCCATCAGCAGCAATAGTAAGGTGAATGCACCCCCTTGAAAATACATATGGTTGGATGTTGTTGCAGTATGATTGTGCGCAAAGTAAGTAAGTTTAGGAACCCCTGTTCTAGTGTAAAATATAAATATGCACTGAACATTTATTGTCACGGTTTGGGCTTTAATTAGGACATTATTAGTTAGAACTTCTCACTCACAAAAGTATGCTTCATTGTCATGTGCATAGGTCATCAAATAGGACCAAGTCATATGAAGTCAGCCTTCAACAGTTACTAATGTTTTTTTTAACTACTGGTAAGTCATTTAATCTCTGTGTTCTTTCTGTTTCTTCATATACAGCTTGAATTTCAGTTACACTTCTAAGACCAAGCTCTCAAGTGTTCAAAAGCTGAGCCTTCTTTGAGGGAAACACGTAAGTGATAATACACACATTATAGGCTGAAGGCACTCATAAAGTTGTAGAATGACACGGGTCAGTATAGAAAGTATTTATTTACTCTGACACTTGCTACTAGACTGATTCCTGAAATTTCAAAATTAAAGAGTTCTGGTAAGAAATAAACTAGGCATCCAAGATTTGTTTTGTTTTATTGCTGTTCTATATGAACAGCAAGGAAAAACATTAACTTAAAAAATTTTCAGTAGGACAGACGGCCAAGTGCCTTACTCTTGACCGCTTCTAATTGCTATTTATTTTCACTGGTTCTTACACACCTAAAGCATCCAAGCACTGTGTATTGTCAACACCAGCAACTGAAAAGAAAGGTATCATTTTCTTTACCAAAGGAGTTCATGATAACTTAGCTGCTCCCAGGTTACTAGTGAATGCATATGCTTAAATTACTTCGGAAAATAACATTCAGTCTTTAAAATGTATTGCTGACAAAAGTAAAACGATATTAATTAATATGCACTATTCTATCTATTTTATTCTAACTGCATGCTTGTGTTTTCATAAAGTAGTCTTTCACAAACAAATGTCAGTAAGAAATTAAGAACTCAAAAAATAGGAAAAAATATAGAATACAGAGCAATTTAACTTGGCATACCTACAATTTTCATTTAGAAGTCTTGGAAGGTCTTGAGTTCTTACTTTATTCACTCCTACTGAAGTCAACAGACCTATAGCCACTCAGCAAGTGTTCAGCAGTTCACAGAATGGGACCCTGTATTTTAGACTTAAATAAAAAAAATTACATTGAGACATAATGTAACTAGTAGGAAAGGTGAGACTGCAAAGCAAAAAAGAAGATATGACTCATTTAAGTGTTTGAATCAAAGGAAGAATTGACTTAATGTGATATGGAACAGTTATTGAAGACCACAGGAGCTGTGAAAAGATAATGTTTTTAAAGGAACAGAGAAATAAAGTTATAAGGACTACTGTAGTAAGGTTATAGAAACAAGTGAAGGGAAGCACTGAAACTGTTAGAACTATAAAAGGTCCAATAACAGATCTAGTTGTAGAAGATAATAGTGATTTTTCTAAATGTCCATCTACTTTTTGTTTTCCTTTTGTGTTTTTTTTACATTGAAAAGAATGTGATATGTGCTATCATTTAATTTAATTTAAAATGTTGTCAGCATATCAACATCTAAAATATATCAACATGCCCCATAAATGAGCTTTGTGTGGGTGTGAGAAGGAGAAAATAAGGTCCTGCCCACCATGCAATATGGTAACACAAATGATGTTTTAGGAAATTTTATCAGTACTGCAAGCAATTTTCTGGCAATTATGAATACTGCTACACATTGATGATAAGCAGGACATGTGAGAGGACAAAAGAAATGCAAAGATGCTAAGGTTATGGAGGTGCTATTATAGACAACCAAAGCAAAAAGCATATGAGTGTTGCAGAAAAGATGAACTACACGGAACTGGGTTTAAGATTACTTGACTAGTTCAAGAAAAACCTTTAAGATGTATAAGTGAAACAAAATGAGTGGAAGACAGGAGTAGTAACACTCAACTTGTAATTTAAGGCACTGAAATTAGGTGTTAATGCATAGGTGTTTACATGTTCGCTATATATCTGGAGTTCCTTTTATAGCCAATGGAGAGCTACTCAATACAGTGAACTGAACCTAGAGAACTACTTCAGTTCATCCTAAAATAGACACCTACACTGAATCACTCTCCAGACTCCACTGACTATGATAGCACCTAGATATCAAGCTTTCAGTTAGATATCTGCAAACAGACATCCAGATTTAGGTCTCTCAAGGTGAACCCCACATTAGACATCTACAATGTTGGTAGATGTATCTGGTTACCCAACGCTTCTCTATAATCAACAGAGAAAAATGCGTACTTCTAGGGTGAGATTAATTTGTGTTATTTTAAATATTTATTTAAGGATGAAATCAACTGTGCGCTAAAAATACCTGTTTTCTTTATTGACTAAAAGGAGTTGGTATCCAGTCAGATGAATCCCCCTTGCCTCCTGCATGGCTACTTAGCTGAGGGAGGCAAAAGGAAAGACAAGAAGTAATAAATCAGATCAGCATAAAAATGTTTAAAGGCTGAAGATAATAGAAATTATTGAAGTACATTACATCATCACATAGCTTCATTCGCAGCATTAATGTATGTTCGAAAGAAGTGTTCATAAATGTATGGGTTCACAACACTATGATATGTCCAATGTTATCCTGTACACCTATGTTCCTATTCCACTCATGCAAGAAAAAATACATTGGAGTTGAAGCACATTGTGGTTTACCAAGGCTTGTTTGGCCTGAAGTAGAGCTTCTAGAGAAATGTTTCTAATCATAATTATTGGGGCTGTGACTCAGAAATGGTGCCTGGGAATCCTGACCAAAACTAATGATTGTAGGAAAAAATGATAAACAAAAAGCCCTCAGAAACATAGTTTACAGTACATTTTTGATGACCAGGTTTCTAGATAAAACTGAATATATTTGCATCCCTGTTGTATTTTGCTTTACACTAAGAATTTTCTAACTCTAACTTAAGAGTGCCTGCAATTCTGAAGAGATCAACCAAACATGTTCCCAGTTTCTTAGAGTGGAGGAATATCAAGCATGAGCCTCTAAATATCTCTTTAAAAACAAAAAATAAAACAGCATTGCCACTTTCAGGGAGAGGCTGTTAGATATCACTATTCTCATTTTATCACCTGTTTTAGGAATCTAAATATTATTTTCTAGCTCTTTAAGACCAAATTCACAGATGCTGTACAGGTGCCTAAACTCCTTTTAGTTTCACAGGACAAACATTTATCCAAACCATTTGGTGTTAGGAAACTTTGTAGATTTGAGCATTACATACTGTCACATCTATCTCTATGTGGTGGGTTGACCCTGGCTGGATGCCAGGTGCCCACCAAAGCCGCTCTATTACTCCCCCTTCTCAGCGGGACAAGGGAGAGAAAATATAAGGAAAAGCTAGTGGTTCGAGATGAGGACAGGGAGAGATCACTCAGCAATTACTGTCACAGGCAAAACCAGACTCAACTTGGGGAAATCAGTTTAATTTACTACCAGTGAAATCAGAGTAGAATAATGAGAAATAAAAACTAAATCTTAAAACACCTTCCCCCCACCCCTCCCTTCTTCCCGGGCTCAACTTCACTCCCGATTTTCTCTACCTCCTCCCCTCCTCCCCTCCAGCACAGGGGGATGGGGAATGGGGGTTGCGGTCAGTTCATCACATGTTGTCTCTGCCGCTCCTTTGTCCTCAAGGGGAGGACTCCTCACACTCTTGCCCTGCTCCAGCATGGGGTCCCTCCCACGGGAGACAGTCCTCCACAAATTTCTCCAACATGAGTCCTTCTCACGGGCTGCAGTTCTTCATGAACTGCTCCAGCATGGGCTACTCTCTCCTCATGGGTCCACAGGTCCTGCCAGGAGCCTGCTCCAGCACAGGCTTCCCGCAGGGTCACAGCCTCCTTCAGGCACATCCACCTCTTCCAGCGTGGGGTCCTCCATAGGCTGCAGGTGGATATCTGCTCCACCATCGACCTCAATGGGCTGCAGGGGGACAGCATGCCTCACCATGGTCTTCACCATGGGCTGCAGGGGAATCTCTGCTCTGGTGCCTGGAGCACCTCCTCCCCCTCCTTTTTCACTGACCTTGGTGTCTGCAGAGTCGTTCCTCTCACATATTCTCACTCCTCTCTCTGGCTGCAGTTGTGCAGGTTTTTTTTCCCCTTCTTAAATATGTTATCCCAGAGGCACTACCACCATTGCTGACGGGCTCAGCCTTGGCCAGTGGTGGGTCCATCTTGGAGCTGGCTGGCATTGATTCTATCGGACATGGGGAAAGCTTCAAGCAGCTTCTCACAGAAGCCACCCCTGCAGCCCCCCCGCTACCAAAACCTTGCTGTGCAGACCCAACACAGTCTATGTTTAAATAATTGTGACTTTCTTGATCCTATCTTCAGCTTCTACTAACTCCAGTCTCCTGACTTTTCACTGATCACATGTGTAAAGTGACCAAAATGCTGCTGAAGCTCTGAACATAATGAACTGCTCAGATACTTACTTAGTGGAAGCCAAAGCTTCATGATATTCTTGAACTGAGACAGCAAACTCCCATCTCACCAGTAGTGCAAAATCCTGTAGACATGCTCTGATCGCATCTAAGATATTAACACCGTATGGATCTCTTCACATTACAGCTGGAAATAGCTAATGGTCAGAAAGACTGTGTGATGCCCCCCACAAAAAATATGGAAATTGCATGTGCTGCTTGCTAGGACAGTCATTTTGGGGATAACACCAAACTGAGTGGTGCAGTTGACACACCTGAGGGATGGGATGCCATCCAAAGGGACCTGGACAGGCTGGAGAGGTGGGCCTGTGTGAACCTCATGAGGTTCAACAAGGCCAAGTGCAGGGTCCTGCACGTGGGCCGTGGCAGCCCCCAGATACCGATACAGGCTGGGGGATGAAGGGATTGACAGCAGCCCTGTGGAGAAGGACTTGGAGGTACTGGTGGAAGAAAAGCTGGACATGAGCCAACAGTGTGCGCTTGCAGCCCAGAAGGCCAACCGTATCCTGGGCTGCATCAAAAGAAGCGTGGCCAGCAGGTCGAGGGAGGTGATTCTGCCCCTCTACTCCGCCCTGGTGAGACCTCACCTGGAGTACTGCGTCCAGCTCTGGAGCCCTCAGCACAAGAAGGACATGGAGCTGTTGGAGCGGGTCCAGGAGAGGGCCACAAAAATGATCCGAGGGCTGGAGCACCTCTCCTATGAGGACAGGCTGAGAGAGTTGGGATTGTTCAGCCTGGAGAAGAGAAGGCTGCAGGGAGACCTTATTGCAGCCTTTCAGTACTTAAAGGGGGTTTATAAGAAAGATGGGGACAGACTTTTTAGTAGGGCCTGTAGAGATAGGACAAGGAGGGGTAATGGTTTTAAACTAAAAGAGTATAGGTTTAGACTAGATATAAGGAAGAAATTTTTTGCAATGAGGGTGGTGAAACACTGGAACAGGCTGCCCAAAGAGGTGGTAGATGCCCCATCCCCGGAAACATTCAAGGTCAGGTTGGACGAGGCTCTGAGCAACCTGATCTAGTTAAAGATGTCCCTGCTCATTGCAGGAGGGGTTGGACTAGATGACCACTAAAGGTCCCTTCCAACCCAAATTATTCTATGATCCTATGATTCTATAAAACATCCAGTTTAAATTCCTGCTGTGGAACACCAGCAAGAATATACTCAAGCATCACCACTGGCTATTATGTCTGGTTTCATCCCCTTGTTTGCATGATCAGTTACTTTACATTTGTAGGAAAAATAATGAAGTCGTTCTTATTTGCCTTTTTTTTTTTCATTTTTTTCCTTCACATTCCTCACACCGAATCAACATATATCTCACAACCCCACACACAGTCTGCAGATGAAATTCTACCTTAAAGACACTGTCATATAACTCCAAGGATGTGAATATCAAAGACAATTTCCTTCCTTTGACATTGTTCCTTTCTTTGTTCCTTGCTCCAAAAAGAATACTAATAAAGTGCCCAATCTAATGACAATTTTAGAAGACACAGATAATTTCTAGACTAAAAAGCAAATTCATAACAGTATTTCAAGGATATTTTAAGATTGATCTTAGGAATTTAAAAGAAAGAAATTATCTAAGTTGTTTTAAAAATGTTTTATGAGGATTCCTAGATACTAGCCAACACTGAACTCTGTATATGATATTGGATAGTTCCCTCATCTCCTACATCATGAATTGCAATATTAATAATATATTAAATTATGTACAATATTAATTACAATGTAGTTATTATTAAGTCTATGTCATACTGAAGAAATAAGGTTATGCCTGAATGTAATTGCCATGTATTGCACAAGAAAAAAGCTATTTGTGTACAGATACTAAAAATATCAATCCAAATAATATTCTGATTTGTTACACACACACACTGCTTTGCTGTATGAGGAAGTGAAATCTTTGAATGCTAAAACACTCTCTACTTATTTTTGATGGTGTTAGGAAGCAAAATGGAGATAAGTGCAATTGAAATATTTTATTTAATTGCAACTAAAATGACTATGCCAGTTAAATTAACTATATCCTACATTCATCTGCTGTTTTATTCTAAGAAACAAATCTATTAACCTGCAGTTTTCTCCAAATCATTGCTTTAAATTTCATCTGGTAAGTAAGATCAGCTATGGATCAAGCAACTTGTCGATGGTACCCAGCAGCAATAAAGAAGCCCTTAACATAGTTCATGTAATCACCCCTTTCACGTAACCGCTCTTTCTTCACAGTACAGAGCAGTATTTGGACCCATTCCAGTAAAAGCCCAATGTAGATGCTCTGAACTGTCCTCTAGGAAGAGCCTGTGTCTCTCTGGTGACTACATATGGAGAATTAGAAAGCTAAGCAGCTATGTGCTTGAAACTGTGTAATGCTTGTAATGCTTGTGGATTAGAAGGTGTAACTAAACAGATGTAGAAAACATGATTCATCCTACCTCTAATATAAAACTACACTATATTTAGCTGTTAGACACTGTTCTTTTGGACTTGTCATAATTTTATAATGATTGATATAGCAATTCACAGGAACACAATCTAACCTCAGCTTCAGACAGATAACATAGAAGACCATTGTTCTCCCTAAATGCATGCAGTATAGAAGATAGAAAGCAGATAGAAAGCAGTAAATACTTAAAGCAGACAAATGAGGTTGGGAAATTGGGAGCATAGAATAAGAAAAAAGAAATAATCTTATTTTACTGTAAAATGAAAATGTCTCCACTTATCTAAACAATATCAGATGGAAGAACTATATCATGGCAAATGATATAGCTCACAAATAGAGCAGCTGAAATAGTATATATGGAGCCTAACAATGATTACACATATGAAATGTAACTCAACAGTTCAGAGATCAGTAACAAATAGGTCATAGTTCACTTATAAGTCTGATAAGTTTTTAGTCTGATAAGTCTACACACCCATCCATTTCATCATGCATTTAAAAAACACTTGCCATTAACTGTACTTACTTTGTAAGTACTTTTTTTTTTTTCATTTCTGCATTATTTAGGTGTGTCATATTGTGATCATAAATACAGGAAACAAAATACCTTTGTTTGTTTGCTTTTTCTTCAAAGGACCAAGTGGACAGTTTTGTTACTCTGTTAAAATACACACTTGGCTTTATTTATCAGGGTTCATGAATCAACACATATGGAATCCCTTGTGTGCATGCAGCATGTGTGTTAATCTATACATACAGCATACATACAAGGAATCTTCACAGCTCAGAGATCAAGAATTCATTTTATCTTCTCTGAGTTGACTGTTGCTCAAATATATATCTAACTAATCTCATTGAAAGAAGGATCTGGCTGGTAAGGGCACAAAACTGTATGAGAATCACAGATCTGTAGGCAGGGGAAATTATCACCTTATGCAACCTAACAGCAACATGCCTGTTTTACTGTGGCCAAGCCTCCTTGCAGGGTCAGCACAAGCAGACAGGCAGCAAAAACTAGCGTATGGTAGCTGATTGGAAAAAGTAGCCCAGCAGAAGTGAAAGCTTGTCTGGACACAGACCAAGGGCTCTGAATTCAGGCAAGTGCCGAGGCAAGCTGGTGCTCTGCCTATCAATGCTCCAGTAGCAGCCAGAAGTGCTGTGGCAAAAACCGCCGTGCTGGCCCTACAATCAGCTTCTCTTACACGTTTTGCACCATTACTTTCCTGTGAGATTTCTGGAAGCGCTGTGTTATCTTGTGTTTCTACTGAAATCCCTGCTTACTTTAAAGGGGTCGTTGTGACAGCTCAAACACCTTTGATGGCTTTGGGCTCCTGAGAGGAGAGACATCACATGTAATTTAGGTACAAAGGGGAAGAGAAAGGGGAAGGGAAAGGGGGAAAAGGAAAGGGGAAATGGAGACAAGGAAAAGAAAGGAACGCAGGCATAAATCATGAAGCATTTGCCAAGAGTGTGATAAACAACATGGTACATAAAAAAGTCATTAAATTCATGATCTTGAACTCAAAACTTCAAATAAAATTAAATCTTCTGATTTAAACCAGCCACAAGCCAGGAAATTCAGGCTTAAGAATGAGATCCTTTTAAAGTCATTTTATTCTAGCTTGGTTTATCAGTATACTTACCAGGAGCAAATGTGCCCTCTGCAAATTATACACACCATGAAATCTCAAGGAGTCCTGCCAAGACCTGGTGATAAGTTGCTATAACAGCAGCTTGGGGTTTGAGAAATGCACTTTCCTTCGCACTCATGGCAACAGGTGACCTAGTGGTAATGACATCATTAACACATTTCACCTTTTTAAGCTCTCCCGCTGGTGTTTTACTTATACTGGTTTATGGAGGAATCATTTCATTTTGGTGTTTCAAGTCCCTTGTGTTCTTAGTGGTATTAAGAAAATAGGCAGAAAAGTGGAAGGAGACCATCCTCTGGGATATGTGATTTGGGAGGAAACTATCTGATTCCATCAGTAGATTCTGTCTTGTATGAAAAAGAACCTGGGAATTTTTACAGCAGATCAGATAAGGTTGCGATCAATCTAATTCAGTTTTCCCTTCAGGAACTGGCAATACCCGCTTTTTAATAAGCAGTTATTAGTTACTTGCCACATTTTCTAACAGATTCTCCAGATAGATATGTTTGCATTTGTTATGCAAATGTAGGGATGTATATTAAAAAAAAAGGAATAGTGTCTCTATTCATTACTTGACTGAGTCCTTATGGACTCCACTCTAGATAGGCAAGCAGAAGGATCTTTTATTATTGTTGTTGCTAGGTCTCTCTGTCCCTCCCTGTGTACCCTTCAGGGTACTGATTCTTCAGAAAATATTACTAAATGAGTTTTTTACCTCTTCTTTTCAAAAGCTATCTTCCTTACACCTCTCAATTCTTTTTATCGTGTAAATACAAAAGAATCGAAACCCACTATTTTCTATTTAACAATTGTATCTTAATAACATCCTACAACTGAGATTTTTCTTTACAAAAACATTTGTCCTTGACAACTTGCTCCCTACAGCAACAATATGAAAACAAACCTATTAACTCCTGAAAGTTATTTAAAAGAAGTAAAAAAAAAAAAAAAAAAAGACAAATCTAAAGTACTGGTAGTACAGCATATAGCAGCAAACAGTACAATATATGGGAGCATTTCTGAACCATATGGGGACAAATTCTATCTCCACTGACAGCAGTTGGACGTTTATCACTGAATTCAAAAGGATCAGGCCAAGACTCCCACACTGAAAAAGAGGCTTTCAGATGGGATTTGTGTTGAATATCCAAACAAATCTAAGTATTTGACACCTTTATTATACTCTAAATGCTTGGATACCACAACAATACAAGACAGAACTGGGTTGTCTCAAGAAGAGAAAGGAGAAGTAATTGCTGTCTTCAACTACCTAATGGGAGGTTACAGAGAAGGTGGAGCCACGCTCTTCTGGGAGGTCAAACACAAAAAGACAGGAGGCAACGGACAGGGGTTGCAACACGGAAAATTCCGAATAAATAGTAGGAAAATTTGTATCAGTCATGGTAGTCAAAAATTGAAATGTATTGTCCAGAGAAGCTGTGGAATCTCCATCCCTGAAGACATTCAAACCTTG
>VYZW01003659.1:8725-44230 GCA_013401315.1 Balaeniceps rex | reverse complement strand
CACATTATTTTGGACAAACTGCATGTCTCATTTAATGTAAGTACTTTGTTTTCACCATATAGCGGTGTCACATCTATTGCTTTGAAAAATTGACGCCTGTTTTTACATAATTCATAGTATCGTGCCTGCTGAGATGAGTCAAAAATGCTTAATATATTCATGGCATTGCTTCTGTAACATTTTCAAGGTCAGACGCTTAATTGATGTTTGATTCTAATTCTATCAATGTCATTATGTTCATTTTAAAAAAGGGAAATGACAAAGAGAATGTTTTTTAAAATAACTTCAGATCTGAAGTGTATACAGAAAATATTGTGGAGGCCTTACACCTGATTTATGTTGACTNTGGGTCACTGGTTCTTAGTTGTCCTCAGCTTCCCTCTGACCTCTTGGTATGCTTGGACAGAATATCCTTAGCTCAGCCCACAATGCATGAAGCTTCTGGGCAGCCGGAACTGAGATATGTTCACCTTCAACCAGATGCACCTCACTGATCTCCTGTCTTTTGCATCTGTGTAACAATGATAGAGCTGGGAAATGTTGGGAACTCATGTTCACCAAGGGATTCATCTGACCCTTCTTAGGTGGTTACAGTGCCTTATTTTTGGGGATTGCTATTCAAACAGGAGTGGAATGCCCCAGTTTTAACCAATTACCCTAAAGCTACCTTAATAGAGCGCTGAAGATGCCAATCTTAGGAAAGTCACTTTGCAGACCAGCTCTGCAATTAGAAATAACATAATTAAGTCTGCAAAATGGACAAGGTCAAGCAAGCTCAGCTGGAAAGTTTCCCAGTGACCCTCTAAAGACTTGAAAAAAAGTGAAGAAGCGTGTAGAAGAAGAAAGACTGGTCCAATTCAGGAAGGGTGTATGTTGTTGTTAGGGAATGTGGAGAAGATGGAGCTAGAAACAGAGAGGAGTTACACACAGAAATGCAAATAATAAAATGTGTCTTTTGGCATTTTTGCTCTATTATACCCTTTAAACGTGCTTGGAAAAGTTTCCTGATGGTATTTTTCTTGTTAGTTTAATCCTTGTTTCAACACACACTTGGTCCCCCTAAGACTTGGAAGTAAAAAAAAATGCAGTAACTCATTCTGTTTATTCAACTTTGTTGAAATAGGATGATACTGTAAGGGTGATATGTGCTGCCAGTGTTGGACAGATGGTTTGTCTCCTGGGAAGTCTGTGTCCCTAAACTACAGAGGAGAATTCAAGAACTTAAATGAAGTTAACTTTCTTTTAAAAAAAAAAAAAAGTTACAGTGTTATTAAAAAAAATAGTTGCATTTTTGTTTTCTTTGTTTCTTGCCACATGCTTAGGAGTTCTACCTCCAAATGAAATAAGGGAAAATTATGTACAGGTATAGATTTTTTTTGATTTGCAGTGACATTAACTGTATCTTTTCTCCACTGTTATCTCTAAGAACCTAGGGAAAAAAACCACAAAGTAGATCATAAGAAATTGGGGTGGAGTAGAGCTGAAAAAGATAGTCTGGTCCATCTGTCTGCAGGTAACACTACCCTAAACCATTCCCAGAGAATGTATGCCTAATCTTATTTACAAATCTCCAATGATGGATTTTTCATCCATCAAGAAATTTGCTGTCCAGACAAGTGTTTAGCAATCTTCCTTTTTTAGAATTCTTTTGTTGCTTAAGGTCTAGCTTAAAAATCTTCTATGTCAGAAATTACACCTACTACTTACTGATTTATCCATAGCAGAAATGCAACATAATTTGCTAGTGTCAGTCTTGAAAGTTACAGTGATGTCTCCTTTTAGACTTTTCTAGCCTAGACACTTTAAATAACTGTTCATGGACTGTGTTCTTGAAATCTGATTGTACTTATTGCCCCTCTCAGACCTTGTTCCGCTCCTTTACCACCTTCTGAAGAGCAAAGCCCGAAAGGGAGATAGTGTTCCAGATCGGCTAATCCTAGGAACAATGTGTAGAAGGTCCTTTTTCAGTACGATGATTTGCCCTGAGAAAACAGGGACCAGGATCATTCCTGACTGTACTTCTAAACTGTTTAAACTAGCCTTCTCACAAACAATTCTTCAGTGTATGGTTCAGCAGTTAAAATGTTCCAGGGACAATTCCTAGCGGGAATGGAGTGGGCATTAAGCCACTCACTTTTGGATGCTAAGGCAGCTCATAAGCATAGATTTGGGCTGCTCCAGACTGTTTGGCCTAAGTGTCTGGGAACGTTTCCAAGATCACTTAATTTGCTAGTATGAATGTTATGACTGCCATTGAAGAATTGTTCTTTATAGTAGCAACATTCTGTTTTCACTGAAGTTTTCTAGTTTCTTATCAGATTGTTTTGTGATGAAAACACATTTGACAGATGACTTCCTGAAAAAAGTGTAGATGTACTCTTTTTTTAAGTTACTGGTAGCCCCAGGACAAGTATTCTATTTTTTACAACTTATTGGGGATTCATGTGGTTTTTTTTCTTTGTTTGTTTGCTTTAATCCTGTGGTTAAAAAGATGTTTTTCTAGCATAGGCTTTTCATGAGGGGGGTTGGAGAGATAGGGAGAGACATTTCACATGCTAGAATAGACAAAGTCAGGGGAGGAACTGGAGCACAGACCTCTATTTCTGAGGTCAGTATCCAGATTAATGTACTGTTGGGTATCTGAACAATATCTACTTCTCAAAATTTAAGGGCCAAAATATTTTGAGTTAGCTTATTCACAATATCTTTCAAATACTTGTTCAAGGAAGATGTCTTAGTAATCCTCTTTTTGAAAAATATGCAAAAGTTTAGAGGAAAAATATGCAAAAGTTTAGAAGAAAAATATGCCTAAGTTTAGAGTCTTGTCTCCTCCTTGCCCTCATACTTGAGTGTCTCTGTCAGTTACTGTGGGGAGAGAAAGGCTAAATGATTTACACTCACAACATTAAAGATATTTGTTCCATAGATTAATAATTATAGCTTCAACTCAGAGTGGCTCAGTTTTACTCTGGACATTATTTTTTATGATGGATTGTGTCTCCTGAGTTTCTGATATGCATTTATAGTCTACCGTTTGACTGGACTCTGATTTTGAATTTTGTTGCTTAATTGAGGGTTTGGTTGGATAAAACCTGCACATGAGTGGAATCCTTTGGGTGAGCAAAGAAACAAGAGGCAATTGTCACCACGCCTTGTTCTTTAAAAAGGGCAGTTATGGTCTTTATTGAAGTTCCAGTTCCCAGACTCTCCTTTCTGAGTTTTTAAAATGAAACCCTTGTGTCTGTATGTAAAGCCTAAGACATTTGAACTTGAAAGGCATGACAGATCACAAGCACATGGAAGGAATTTAGAATTAATTTATTTTCAAAATAATTGTTTTTAAAGCAGCTTTAGGAGTGTGGGGATTTGGCTAATGGCTTTCAAATGACTGAGATGAGAAATATGAAAAACAAAGACTGTGATGCATAACATAACCAAGTATTCTGTAAAATTGAGAAGCATACAGTGACTAGACCATGTACTTTGTCAGTAAGTGATGACAGGACATTTATTGTATTATTGTTCACTGTATGCTTTGTCCGCATGTAAGCTGAAGGTTGAAAGCATTCAGCCATCAAAATTGATAATGAAATCCAGTCCTCAGGGAACTCCCACTCAGGAAACTGAAGCAGAAATGATCTTATTAGAGTGCATGTGATAGCAAATGAAAAATGATGCAAATGGTACAGCAGTGCACGATAGTGAGATTTTCTGGCATCCATGAATCACATTGCTCTGATCAGACATAGACATAGGTTTGTGTCCTGTAATACATTTTCACTGCTTAATATTAGCAGAAACAAAAACCTTGAAATGAGGAGTTGCCCTTTTTGTAGAGTATGAAATACTACAGGGCTCATGGACCTGCCCTGCCTCATCTAGCCCAGGGACTGGAGACTGAACTGGTTACCATGGTTTGGTGTCTGTCAGCAAGTGGATAATGCTCAGTCCTGGAAGGCAGTTCAGGGATGAGAACTGCATTTTTTCTTGAAGCTAATGTCTGCAGTGTTTGTTTAGGGCGCTCTGTTCCATATTCTCTTCTATAAATGTGCAAATAAACACCCTTATTGCTAATTTGTAGAATGTTCTGAAGTGGGTATCCCTCAATCACTGTGATTAACACAGTTCACTTTCACAGGTATCAGTATAAATAAGTAGTAAAAATAAGGTAAATATGGGTCATATTCCCAGGTGTCCCAGGAGAACAAATGATTGTTCTGTTCAATGACTGTCTTTCTACTTCTAAGGATTTATCCATAAGGATAAAGTAAAGTATGAAATAGAGTATGTGTGTGCAAATCCAGGCAAAAAACTAAAAATAAGAAAACCCCCCAGGTATTCATATATTCTAGCATGCTTTTGCCAATCAATGACCTCTGGTCGAGGAAAACATGTGCAGAATCTGCCTGGCTGTCTTTATTCTTGACCATTAATTTCTCTTGGCTTTGTGCCGCTACTACTTCTGATCACAGTTGTCAGCATAACTGAGAGCGGATGTAAAGATATTAGCATTTTCTGATCTCCGTTGTTACAGACACCACACAAGTATTTTCTTTCTCTGCACTACTTACCTACTGACACTAGTGCTGCCAACACTGCTAAACTGGGGTGCTGCTTCACTGTTACTCCTTGGAGAAGGACGTATCCGAGCAGATGCAATCCCTACCCTCATGGCCTTCGCGTAGAGGAGTCTGCTCTGCCTGAGATGTATAGAAAATCCAATATGCCAATATACAAAGAGGAAGGGGGGAAAAGTCTCATCTCCTTTATTTCTAATCTTTCCTGAATATATATTTGCTTCTGGTTATATACAGAATAAGTTGCACTTGAGGACTTTGGAGGGCAAGAAACAAGAGCAGTTTTTTTACTCATTGCATGCCAAGTACTTTCACTTCATTTTTTTTCTGCTTATCAACAGGTTGTCTGGAAATTTTTGACCAAGTTCAAGCTCTTTTTCATGACTTGTGATCCAGTTAGTTTTTGAGAATGTTTTGGGTTTGTTGTTTTGTTTCTCAGCTGTGATTAGCAAGAAGTTTCCACAGTGTCGTGGTTTAGCCCCACTCGGCAACTAAGCACCACGCAGCCGCTCGCTCACCCTCCCCCTCCCCGGTGGGATGGGGGAGAGAATCGGAAGGGCAAGAGTAAGAAAACCCACGGGTTGAGATAAGAACAGTTTAATAATTGAAATAAAATAATAATAATAGTAATAATAATAATGATAATAATAATAATAATAATTGTAATGAAAAGGAGAACGAGAGAGACAAACAAAACCCAGGGAAAAGAAAACAAGTGATGCAACCGCTCACCACCCGCCGACCGACACCCAGCCAGTCCCCGAGCAGCGATCGCTGCCCCCCGGCTAACTCCCCTCGGTTTATATACTGAGCATGACGTCATATGGTATGGAATAGCCCTTTGGTCGATTTGGATCAACTATCTTGGGCCGTGCCCCCTCCCAACTTCTTGTGCACCTGGCAGAGCATGGGAAGCTGAAAAAGAAAGTCCTTGACTAGTCTAAGCATTACTTAGCAACAACTAAAACATCAGTGTGTTATCAGCATTCTTCTCATGCTAAATCCAAAACACAGCACTATGCTAGCTACTAGGAAGAAAAGTAACTCTAACTCAGCTGAAACCAGGACACACAGATAAGACTTCACTCTCTGCTTCTTTATCTATGCTTGGAAGTAATTTACAGGAACTTTTGGGATTGACTGTCTTGTTAATTACTGACAACTTCAGTAGGTTTGGCCTGCGCTGTGTGTTGTAGTGTTTAGTGAAACCAAACAAGATAGAGCAAATGTTGAGTCACCACCTGTCAGCTCTGTGAGTTAAATGTCTGTTTGCCTCTTCTTCTCCTTATGTGTGGCATAGGACAGTTATCTTTCAGTGGGAGATAACCATCCCTGAACTGCCCAATGGTGACCTGCAGAAGATCATGCCTGTGGAGAGTTACCTTGGAGTGGGCAACGTGCAGTAGTTTTTAGTTTAATGAGTCCTGAGGCTACAACCCTGCATGAAATGGCCGTCTCCACTAGGATACCTTCCAGACACCAGAATTTTGTTGCTGCTCAGAAGAAGGGTGAAGTTGTCTCAGGAGGTGGCCACAAGTGTTGGGGGAAAAAAAAATCTGCACTGCATAGATCCAGAAAACACTCAGTGCACTCTGTCCCCAAAACAGGGGTCAAACAATTTTGTCTTATTCTATATGGCTAAACTGTTGTATTATAAACTGTTGATAGCATTACTTTATAAAATTGAAGAATATATTTGTAATCAATATTTTGTGCGTGCTTAGTTTGTGCCACTTGGTGCATCTCATGTTGAAATATTTCATTTTTAGTTTTGGTAAAATTTTCATTGGATTAATTTTGTGTGGCAAATGATATATGTAACTGTATAAACTTGCCGTAGTCTTCTGAAGATTACATGTAGTGCTCCTTGGTAAGTAATATGTCCTTTATCTTTTTAAATTTTTTTTTTAATAGTTGAATAGGTAGGTAGTTGATCTGTTAGTACCCAAATACTGAACAAAACTCTTCAACTTGAGCTAAAACTCATTAGCTGATAAGAAAAAAATTGAGATGCTTTTTGAGAAGTGATTCTCTTGATCTTTTTGTGTCAGTCAAACATGCATGACATGCTGACTGATCTTACTATTAAGCTCTGCCTATTTGGTCTGGCTGGCTAGTCCTATTTAATTCTGTCATGCAGTTCCACACTGCCTGGAGAAAAGACTGTGTGCCATATATATTTTATCAGTGTACAACTGAAGGTATAAATAAAAGAAAGACAGGATTTTATATATTTGTATGAGTTTATTTGTATAAAATAAGATGCATAGATCAGAGTGAGCACTAAGTATGTTAAATTGGAATAACTGATCATCTTTTTATGATCTTAAAGTACCTCTCAAATGGTTATTTCACTTCGCAGCACCTTTGGGAGATGAGTCAACAATAACTTATTAATATTCTTGTTGACATAAATAGCAGATGAGTTTCACGCAGCAAAATAGCATCTCTATAAGTGGAAATGTTGAACCTCTAGCAGATCCAGTCTCAACTCAGAGTCAAGAGTTGGATTTAACTTCTGATTTTGCTGAGCTGAGGTAGTGTAATTTATTTTAAATGGTTTCTATAGAATAGTACTACTGATGAGAGCCTTAATTCACTAGCTCTCTTGGATATTATAATTATTATTATTAAAATACTAATACATAATCTCTTCATGCAGTAAGGTGGCTGTATAATGTGAAGTAACTGCAAAGGTCATGCAATTTTTAAGGAGAATCTCCACATATATTACTCTAATGGTCTTATTGAAGAGTATTCACAGTCGGGTCTGTTCCGCACAGAGGGCTCTCCTGGGAGTCTTGAGGCAGGTCCTAAAGGTCGTGGTGCCAGCTGGAGCTGGCTGCCTCGCTGGGATCTCACCTGGGGCTTCTACTGCCCAGTCCCTGGGAGGCTGTAGCAGAGTGATTTTGTTTTAGCCTCTGCCCAAGGGAAGGGAAGGGAAAGATTGTGGTTGGAGATGGGAAACGTGTCCCTGATCCCAACCAGGTTTCCTATTAGGCTCATGGTGCGAAAACTCAAATCACTGACAGAGGGCTCTGTGTTTCCCCCATACTGTGGGATCAGGCACTGGGGACTGTGTTAACTTCTCCTGAAGAGGGGAGAAAGGAAGCTATTTACTGCAATAGATCTTTACAATATTTTCCCCTTGATAGTTTACTGATAGCTGGCTTAGATGAAGTTGCTTTTGCTTGAAATTTATAGTATCGAAATCTGACAAGAATAGGGCACTTTAGTTCCTTTCCTTCTTTCTCGATTGTGGCACTGAATTTATTATTTTTTTCCTGCTTGTTTCCATCAGGCAGTGTAGAGGGAGTGCAACGCCCACTGCTGTAGATCTTTGCATTCATCTCTAGCGTTCGTGCAGAGCTCTACACACCATTGACAGATTACATAAAGATACAGTGCAATTTCTTAACAGTTTCTTGTATACCATATGGAATTTTTCTAATGGCTATAAGATGAAAAGTAGCTAAGAAACATATCCAAATCCTAATCTTGTCTTTGCTAGATGTAAAACTGTTTGATATATTGGCTCTTTTTCTCTATTTGGAAGCTAAGAGATCATTCTGTTGTGATCTGATCATGTAATCACTGCAAATTTTTGTGGAAGGGTGGTACAGTATTGGAATCGTGCAAGAACCTGAAACGACTGCTGAAGTAATTAATGTCAGTGGGATAAAAATATACTTTGTGCCAGCTTCAGAAATGTGATGAAGCTGCTGAACTTTTAAACTCCTGATATTTCTTTAATTCCTTTGCTTTATAGCTGGGCAAAAAACCAGTTACAGTAACTGCTGTAGTTTTATTCTTTTAACTAAATGATGGGATTATTTCAACTTTTGTATAAAAAAAAGCATTAAATGAATTGGATTAAAGAAAAGTGACATATTAATAACTCAGAGATAGTGACTTCATTTCTCAGTGCCTACTTTGGGTCCTCATGGTCTAATACATCTTAACTTCAAAGCAGTTTCTTCAGGATCCAAGAATGGAGCTTGAGTGTGACTTCAGCATTAAAGATTGCTTCTGACTTTGATAATTCCTTATATATGCAGGAACAGTTCTCTATGCCTCTGTCTCTCTTCCTTTTTTTTCCCCCTTTTTTGTTAAAGCTTTATAGTTGAGCTGATTGCATGGACTGATTTTGTGGCTGGTGACATGAAAATAAGTTCTTGGTTAGAACACTACATTTGCTTGAAAATATTTCTATTTCTCAAAGCAACATACAAGATAAAGGATAAGCATAATTTCTGTATCAGGTAATGATCTAATAGTATTAATTTAAAAAAAAATAATGTTAAACTCTGCATCTCATAATGAAAGGAGCTAACTTTTTATTAGTAGAAGTCTTGTAGGGTATTCCTTTTACCTAAAATAGGAGTGGCTCATACGTATTTTGCCTGGTTGGAAAAGTGAAGGAAAGGGTAGCCTTTGTTACTAGTGATATAGTGGGATGTACCTATAATGGGTTAAAATTTGTATACTAGTCTTCAGCTTTTCTTCACAACTATTGATGCACATTTGAAGACTAGCTTGAGACTACAGAGCATAGAAAATCCCATTCCAAGTTAATGATGTGGATTTCCAACATTAATTTTAAAGTCAGAAAACTTCATCCATATGCTGTATTGATTTGCTAGGGAGAGTACTTCTGCTTTCTCTAGTGTATGCTACTTGTTTTGTACATTGGCAGAGCTCAGGACCCAGGGTGATCTGAAAGTGATAGCTATTCTCAACAGGACTGTTTCTAATTTATTATGTCTGAAGTTCCATGTCTGAGTTTGTCTGGAAGATTCTTTTTTTCTGAAGAATCCCTATTTTCTCAGCTTTCTCTGCTTTCTAATAAGGAAGAAGTTTAGCTGAAAGAAAATACAGAATCGTTTGCAGACCATCAGTTCTGCAATTAGGAAAATACAGCTTCTGTGACTAGCTGCATTTGTCAACCAGACAATGAACATCCAATTAGTGTCCACTTAGCAGAAATCATTTTAAGATTTTAAGCCTAGTAGTGCCTACAAACCTCTGAAATTGTATTTTATGCAAAGAAAGAAGCTCTTTTCTCTTCATCCCTTCACCTTTAGAAAAGCACTCTGTGATACCCTTTGACACCCTTTATTATTATTAAGATGATGCCATGGTTGAAATGTCTGTATAAGAAGGGAGGAGATCTTTGAGGCAGTGAGTTATGGACAGTAAGCCTTGTGATAGAGAGGGTTGTTGCAAACCTCTGCTTGCACAAGTTGAGTTGAGGCTTCTATATGTTTTCTGAAGAAAATATATTTTTTAAACCAAATCCAGTTGTATACCTTTCTTTTCTTTTTGCTATATTTGACTTTTTTTTCCATAAAACAATTGCAGAGTTAACATCATCCATGGAAAAGTGAAGATTATAAACAGGAAGTTTTTCTGTGATTTCTCTGATGGTTGATCATCATCTCTTACTGCTTAAGGAAGGACACTGCATTTTGTCATGTTCCCATTTCCAGTTTTTAAATGGAGAGCTTTGAGTTCATGATCTTCTCAAAGAAGAATGGGTAAACTCGCTGGACCCTACTCATGCATCCCTATATTAAAACTTAAATCAAAGATTCAAGTCAAGATTAAAACTTGAATCAAAGATCAGTCTTTGTCTTGCTTGGAGCTTTACCAGCCAGTTCTTTGGCACGGCATCAAGAGCTGCCATGCCCATCTTCAAGCAGCACCCCTGAGTGTGTTCACAACTCGGTCTGCCCAGGCACTCTCCCTTTTTCCTCCTCTCTCCCTCCTACAGCTGAAGAAAATACTGGGGATAAGTACGTGGCTCACAAGCTGCATGGTACACACTAGATCCTTAACAGAGAATCCACACTGCCATGCACTTGATCGCATTGAGGTCTCCCCTTGCCCTTACTCTGTTCCATCAAGAGAAGGGAAGATAATCTCCCACATTATTGGATATAGGACTGATACTAAGAAAAAACTGTTTGATAAAAATATAAAGGAACAACTTTCTTTAAAACACAGCAACTGTCAAAAGTCTCTCTTAGACATCCACAGGTTTTTTCTTCCTCATAACATTCATATTTTCTGTGCATATGAGAGTATTGTCAGCTACCTCCTTCTTTATCTCTTCCTGGGAGTAGGTGTACATTCCCTGTGCATTCCCTTGCTTTTTCCAAGTGGGGACAGCCATAGGAAGAGCAATTGCTCCAAGTTCCTGAAAAAGTAAAGCTTGCTCAAACTTACTTCTCCCCTTTTGAGGACATCCCTCAGACTGTATTGGAATTGGTCACTGTTGCATTGTAATGACATTCTTGTACTACCTAGATGTACTTTTTCTACAGTCCACTCTCCTCTGAGGCATCTCTGCTGTAAAGAGTTTAAAGAGCCGATGCAGTAGAACTGAAAAAAATATTTGTGGGGAATTTAGTGCCCATTTATCATGCTTGACCTTCTTGGGATGGGACAGCAGTGCTTGCCATTGTTTTTGCATTCTTCCATAGCCAATGCATTTTAATAGTCCTGTAACTAGCAGGCTTTTAAATTATGAAAGTATACACACATATTTCTAAAAAAATATTGTAGAGTGAAGTAGTGTTTCCTTCAAGAGGAAACAGATAAGATGAAAAAGTTAGGAGAGGGTGGTAGTAAAAGGGGGTCAGGGAATTACGAAAATAGAGATGTCTCAGAGCAGTCTTCTAAATTATGGAAAGAGAAGTGATCTTTTTACTGCCTCTGAATGCTGTGGGAGAATGTGTTGGCGTTTTAGTAAGATTCAGGCCCCACCCCTGCTTTAAAATTTATGCAAAGTATACTCTTTAACTGTGAACACTTATTAAAGCTCAAGAGGGTTCAAATTCTACAGTATTTTATCTGTTCCTGCTTATACCATAAGCTTTGCTGAGTAATGAGCCATCTCTCTCATCTCCCACAGACAGAGTATTTGGGCAATTAGGCAAGACTGCAGTCACCTTAATAACTTCAAAAAGTTATTTTCACTTTTCTTTAATGTTCACAACAAATGCTTTTGCTACATTGTTGCTTTGTGACCTTTTCTTAGCTGTTTTATTACCCTACATACACACTTTTCTTCTCTCTCATTTTTACTCATGCTCTCTGCATCCTTGAGTAGCTATTTCAACAAGTTGTGGATTCCAGATAATGGGGTTTGGCATCCTGGCATCCTCTCATACTGCTGGACAAAAGGCGGTGCTGTTATCTGAAAGGGAACTGATATGTGCCCATTGCTGAAATGCTGGTGGCACGATCATAGTATGTATATCAAAATTCCCTTTTACCTGCAAGTGTGAAGCTGTCCAGTTACTTTTTCTTTTTGATCAAACAAGCAAGCATTTCTCTCATAGTTGAATCTAAAGAGAGAGGAAAATATTTGTTGAAGTAGTTTACATTAAGTCGCATGGTGCTGGAAGTTTTTTTTGGTCTGATGATGAAAGTAAGTCCAGAGTAAAGAATAACATGGAAAGAAGAGAGATAAACACCTTTTATAGAGTTGCCTGGAGAGTTATTTTACTCTATCTTTTAAAGCTTTTTTTTTTCCCCATTGATAGTAACTTTCATGGGAAGAAAAACACATCAGAGGTGCAGCAGTTCTGTTACTTGTCTGACTACTAGAGTGAAGAAGCCTCCTCCGAACATACTGCTAGTTTTTTCCTAGCAATTACTTTCTCCATAGGGAAAACAATTTCATCTGCCACCTGAACTTGCAGCTTTCAGGGGCCAAGTTAGTGTACCCATGCAGAATTTTTCTTTTTTTTTTGGTAAAAAGTTGTACATTATCACTGAAACTATCTGGTAGGTTGCTGCTGTCAAAAGTGAGCATGCCCCTGTGATTTATAGATCAAAATTTCATCCAGTAATAGTGAGGCTAGGACTAAGGAATCTTTACTTTCCACATTGTATTCTGCACCTTTCAAAAAACTTCCATCCAGATTAACGATGTTGTGCTGTGATTTGATCATACACCACCTTAATTGACACTTCACTAGCTGTTCAGATGTATTGCCATTAGCAGGAAAAAGACAAACCAAATAACACCTGGATGAATCTTATAATCCATTCAATATGGAGCAATACAGTGTCTGGGTGTATGTAAGGATAAACATATGTACAAGCATATGGATAAATGTATGTACATGTTGATTAGGTCATTAAGCCGTGCCAGGTCAGTTTTATTATAACAGATAGATTATTTGCAGAACTGGTAAAATTTTAATTAATTTTAACTTATGTTTTCTCTAAAATAAGACTTTATTCTGTAAATAGAAGAATTTTGAAACACGCCTTCTTATGGTTTTACTGATTTCTCAGTCCCCATATCCCCTTCCTTGATTTTTCAGCAGAAAAACATAAAAAGGGAACAAGGAGTTAGGGAATAACAAAGGAATTACTAAATTCCAAAGCATTTTCCCATTAGGAAAAACAGGTCAGCTTTGATTGCTTTTTTGGTTGCTTTTTTAACTTTAAACTAGTTTTTTCTAGGACATATATATACTTATTTTTCTTTGAAATAGGAGAAAAATGTGTGTTTTGTAAATATGTCAGAACAGAAGGATAAAATATTCATCAAATATACTGGCCATTTTATCACATGACTTTCTTTCTTCACTCACCAGACTTAAAGCCAGCATGCTTTCTTCACCAGGCAGTTTTCTTATAAACATAAGAGTGAAATACATACCTCTTCTGATCTCTGTTGCAGATCTGATGGTTGCCTAAAATGCTCCATATTGCACCTGACCCAGCCATCACCAGTCTTGCAAAGAAGTACTTCTAGTCTAGATCAGTGATAGGCAGACTCATGGCTGGTGCTCACGTAAAGCATCCCTCATGTACTGTGCCGAGCATGTGGTGATAATTCGCAGAGTGTCTATGGTCCTGCTGCCTTGTCNTTAACAAGTACTCCAGGCAAAAGCTGTTTTAAAACATCAGGGAAATTGTTATGTGGTACTTACAGATAGTTTTCAAGTACACAGATGCCCCAAAATATATACACTACTTATCCAGAGATGCACAGTAGTCACAGAAGACTTTGGCTTTTTTTCTGGAAAGNTGTCAGTTAAGCTGGTAGCATCTGGACACTCTGACCTTGCAGCTTTGTTCATAATAGTTATCATATATGACTAGATCGGGTGTTTGAAAATTAGGGTTGTCAAAAGCAGCTGAGTTACCTCTCTATTTGCTTTTTGCCTTCATTACTTTAAATGCTGTGGAAGGGCAAGCACAGACTACTTAAAAATTAATGTAGAACTGACTGTCTGACTTATGANATGTGACAAAAGCCTTTGTGAAGCCTTTTTTTGTTGTTGTTGACATCATTACTTCCGTACAACCACACTTCATGATTTAGTATCTCAGTTGTTCCTTGTAGCTCTAGTTAGAGGTGATATAAGGTAGGGTTAACACTGTTCAACCTTACAGGTCTTTTGAATTGATCCTAATCTTGCATTAATAGACACTTTCATAAATAACTACAGAAAAGGACCCGACTATGTTTTGACAACCACCAGGTTTCTATTGGAAGATAACATTTATCACGAGTGTTATGCACAGGAAATGCTGTCAGGAAAAATTTAGAGTACAGGCTGCATTTTATGTCTGGTAGCTTTGTTTCCTCAAGGGAAAAACCCTGAAGCAACAAAATGAAAAAACTTTTACTCTGCAAACACCAACTACTTCTTTATTGCTAGCAAATATTCATTGATTACATTTGAGTAAGTTGGGAGGGTTTCCTTATATATACTTTTAAAATTTAGTTTAGGTTTGTTTCTTTGGGGGTTTTGTTGTTGGTGGTGTTTTTTTTTTTAAAAAAAAAAGGCTTTGGGGACTTAGACTTTATAGTCTTAACCAGGACTCAAGATTCACAGCTTAAAACTTCAACAAAACCTTGCTGTTCCCTCCTACAAAAATTCCAACCTACCAGTGACTTCCTTTTGACTCATATGGCAACCTATTTCTCATCAAGCCCCTCTGGATTTCTGATTGTCTTGAGGGAGTTTTATATTTCATGCTCTTCTGATTGTATGTTAGACTCTTCTTTTCAGACTCTTGTATGCTGTGAGGCTATACTATCTCATGCCTTTAACTTAGACAAATATGTTCTCTTGAAACGAAGAGTCAGCTGACCTCTTAGTTCAAGAATATTCCAGTGAGACTGCTCTCAGCTCTTGCTGTTTGAATAATAATGGAAATGAAAGAATGGTATCTCATGGATGGAGAAGACTGCAGATTTCTTGAGTAGGTCTAATAAAGACCTGTTTATCCTGCAACCAATAACAGGCATTGCCATGCATGACGTTTTGATGGAAAATGATATCTAGTGAATGAAAATAGCATGTACAAACCAAATTGTATTTCAATTACTCCCTCAACAAAAAACAAACAAAAAAATCTGACCCTACCTGAATATCTTATCAAGTTAGTATTTTTTTTTGGCATTAGATGATCAAATGTTTAAGATTAGGGAGCTTTATTTTACATGATGCAGGGTAAGCTCTTCATTTGTGTAAATGACTACTTCCCTAAGTTGCAGTCTGACTTACTTCTGACAAAGGAATGACTTAATTTGAAGTTAATATGGAAAATCTTTGTTAAATTGTGTCTCATATTCTGACTTACAAGGAGATTGCTCTGTATGCTAATTTAGCAGTCAAAATAATAAATAGCTCCTTTCGAGTCCAGCCCATGAAGATGACAGGAGGCAAAAGGATGGAGGTGGAAGGCTGCATCAGGTGTCTCATGGGAGCAAGGATGGTGTGAGTGGAGTAGGCAACCTCTCTTTGACTTTCTAAGAAGTCACAAGTCACACACACTATTACTTTGAAAATTACTTATGTTCTGCAGTCCCATCTCTTGGGAATAACCACCTATTTTAGGCAAAAGGGAGGAATCGGTACTTAAGCACTTCGGAGGCAGCACCATCTTCTACATAAAATTTGTTTTTTCTTCTCTAACAATACGCATTTAATGAAAAATAGTTTAATGTGCCAAGGAAGGTCTTCAGCTACATGTGTATACTGTAAAAGCTTTCTAGCTAACACATAATTATAAACATGGCAATATCTAGGTAATTTATGCATCAGGAATCTTTCCATAGGATTCATGAATTCTGATAGCTAAGGTGCTGCCAGTCCCCAGTTCCTGAAAAAGCTGTATGATACTGATGCTTCAAAATGATGTTCGTACTTTGAACTAATATAAGAGCCATTAGATCTGACAAATATATTTTGACTTAGACAAGAAACAAATGCAAAAAATCCCCTAGTCTTCACTTTTCTAAGTTGTGATAAATTACCTGAAAGCTTCTTTCAACATGCCAGTGAAGAAGGTGAAACGCACAGATGGTCACAAATAAAATATCAGATGCTCAACTGGAATAATTGAATAGCGTTAATTAATAGTCAGTATTCTCTGAAAAAGAGCATAGTAAAAATAAAGGTAGACAATCCAATGAGATATGATTTTGAATGCATAGGCTTCTAGGATAAACACACACAGGCTTTAAATGTGGAGAGGTCATTGCACATGTTGACCAAAAATTCAAAGGTATTGAAGTTTTAAGTGATACATTAGAAATGTGGTTTTGTTTACTCACTTTTATGTCAAAAAGCAGTACCTGCTCAAGTCAATAAAAATGTTGCTGTTGTTGTTTTATAGCATATATTTGAGTAATTTAATAAGGGTAATATATGCTCTTCTTTTATTTTATTATTTTAATCCCAAAATAGCTGCAAAACCAGTAGTAGCCATAGCAGTGTTCTTATGACTGGTAATAGTGTTTGGGGGATGGCTTTGGGAAATGAGACAGAAACCACATTGTATTTGAACTCTGTTAAATTTGTACAATTTCCTGTAATTAGCAGGATTACTAGTTTCATGGGAGGATCTGAGCAAATCCAAAGCAAAAAGTTAGTGCTTTTTGAGTTTTCTATTTTTTCTTTTCCCCTAAAAAGTGAATTTCCATGCTGCATCTAATGATTGAGAACTGTGCTCTGTTTATGGGTTGTCAGAATTCACTCTGCTGGTGCTTGAGAAGCATCTCTTGAGATTTATCAACTCTTTCAGTAGCAGTCAAGCAAGAATAGAAAACCCCACCCTTGTGAAAAATGCAGAAAACCAATGAGGAAGTGAAAGATACATCCCTTAATAAGCTGTGTCATTCTTGCATTAATGATTAATCTGAGTTCTTTCCCTAGTTCTGTAGATGGCTAATATTTCAAAAGCTATTCATCATACTGATGTTCAGGTACTGAGGATGAATTTGAATTCCTTACCTTTTGATTAACTCCAGCTTTTGAGGAGCAAAGTAAAAGACATTTTAAAATTTAAGGAGAATCTTTTATAGATTTTATATTTTTTTTAGGATTTGGATAAAAGAAATCAGAAACCTGTGATTTTTCTTTGACTTAGCACAAAATGTTCTCCTTCAAATTAAAGATTAGCTGAAATTGTGGAAAGGAGAGCTTTATTCAAACTGTGACCATGAGCTGTCAGATAAACAAGTTTAATAATTACTTGTTTAATCTAAAATGATTAACATAAAACTGCCAATCTTTTTCTAAATAGTATTTAGGGGATAATGTAATGAATGACACTCTTTAAAGACAGTCTGGGCATATGAACAACCCACAAGCCCTACTGTTTTCACTTATCTAGCTCTTTATTTTGTTCTTGTGATTAGTTTTAATTCCAATTGCCATTACAAGCAGATTATGAAGTATTCCAGTCTCTCAGTTTGCTGCTCTAATTTGTATGCAGCAAGGTTCAGAGGTGAGGATGAATCCATTTGTTGTGATGAGCAGCAGGAGCTCTTTGTGGTGTCCTTACCTGAAAGATGCATGATGAGACTATATATCTTCTTAATATTTTCCTGATAAGAATTATCCTGTTTCATCTGCAATGTTTCTGAAAAATAACATTTCAAAGTCACTTACTTGTGCAGATGGTACCACAGTACCGGTGTATGTATAGCTGTATTTGAGCACCTGTGAAAGACAGGGATTTTATGGAATGAAGAAGAGAAATTTCTGGCAGACAACGCTGTGGATTTAATTACCAGAATGTGGAATTTCTATCAGGTGCAGCTGTTTCTCTTTCTTCTATTCTTATCATCAGCACCTTGTTCTCCATTTTAAGAGACATGAAGTACAAGCACACTACATACTAAAACAAAACCAACCACTTCCCTCCTTTCCCCAGCACTTCCCTATGACAGGAAGACAAGAACAAGTCAATTTCTCATTCTTGTCAACAAATTTGATGTTTAACAGGATATGAGAAATCCCATCAGGCACGTTAAAGAAACTAGAGGATTCGAACACTGTAAGCCTGCAATTTGCCATTGGTATCTATGGTTTGTACTGTAATCAGCATTTTAATTCATGAACAATACATATACAAAATGAACTAATTATTCTCTCTGCCTTCTTTAAGCACATACATAATTTTTAGTTAGAACACTTGTCTCTTTTTTCTTTGTTTCCAATATATATATAAACATATACAAAAATGAACCTACATTTATATTTACAAATTGGTAAGTTTTCAAGTTTTTAGAAAATAATTTTTCTCTTTATGAGACTTGCTTTAACTTTTAGTGTATTCACATTTTTGCTTGGTTGATTATTTTGCCCTAATAAATCTGAATATACTGCTGTTTCTGTCCTCATACTGTCCTGAATAAAAGATGACTAAGAATGAAACATAATCCTCATTTTATGGTCAGCTGGGAATTGCACCACTATGCATGTCCCCAGGGTGTGCTAGCTATGATAATATGTCCCTTAACATCCTCATTCCCTTAGCATCCTCATGTCCCTTAACATCCTCGGCACGTGCCTCCTTTAACGGTGGTACATATGCATTGTTGGTTGGAGGTGAATGAGCTGGAGGCCAGCAAACAGTAGGAGTGGGAAGCCTGTTCTGGGCAATACCTCCGAGTCTGCCTTTTGTCTGGCTTCATCTAGTCACAGGGACCTTAGGTGAATATCACTGTCCCCTAGACTACCAGAATGAGCTCTGAAAAGGAAAACACTCAGTACTACATGGGTTTTCCCCCCTCCCCAGGTTTCAGTTTCCAGTGTGGGAGGATGGAACAAGGTTGTGTTAAGGTTGGAATAGTACTGTAGTTAGAGGGTCCTCTAAGACACTGCACAAAGAATAGCATGCAAAGATTTCTAGTGTGCATTTTCAGGTGAACATTGACATTAAAGTAAAAAACCTCTTAAACTTGTACATTTTTCCAAATAATTGGCATTTACGTGTGTGCCCTGCTCCAAGCATTTGACTCTAACGGGACTACTTCTATCCTTACAACTAGGAAAATTGTCCTACTGAATACTGAATCACGAGTGGGATGCTGTTTTACCATGGAAGGGTTACATGATGTTATGCATGAGGTTCTTCTGAAGAATGAGAAGTACTAGAGATAACTGTTCAGCAGGGAAAACGTCACTTGTGATTTCCAAAGTACACATGAATCCTATTTAAAAAAAAAAATTCCAAATTGACTGATATTTTGAGTACTGTAACATGGAATGAATACTGGCAGGGAAGCAAAAAAAAGGCGTAATGAAGCTAAGTAGTGGCATATAATGGTGGAGGTGAGAGAGGGAAGCTGGCTGGAGTTGGTGTTAAGTTCACAGTTTTTCAATTTGTCCATTAATGGTATAGGAGGAAGAACACAAATTTGTATAGTAGAGGCAGGAACATATCAACTGGAGTTGTGCATCAGTCCAATTGGAAAGCAGAAAAATAATGCAGTTTAGGTAGGAAAAAGAGCACGACAACATAGTTGGAAAAAAATAACCTGAAGGACAGGGTTTTGGTCAGATGGAATTACTTGAAAATCAGAAATGTAAATATCTGGGGGTTTAGAAGTGGACATCAAAAAGGTTATAAGTATAAAATGCAGTAAGGCAAGGGAAAAACAGAAGCATGTTGCAGGGAAGGAAGGAAATAGTGTGGCTGATTTTAAATATACAGAGAAATAACACATCACCAGACAGATGACAATGCCTGTCTGCACTGCTTTGGTGAAAACATGCCTGAGGTACTTTGTGATCTCTTCATTCTGGAAAATGACAAATGATAAATGCTGTTACTGAAAATGATTAAGCATCTATGAGAAATGTGTTCATGCGAAAAAAAAAAAAAAAACAAGATGAAAGACCTTACATATATACAGGGAGAAAACTCAGTGGTATGGCTGGAAACTCAGTCATTTCTTATTCTTGACTTCCAGGGCTTGATCCCTGCACAGGCTGCAGCAGTCACAGTTTTAGAGATAACCAACCCACATTGTCTAGCACTCTTCCTTGCTACAGACCTCCTCCTCCTCCTCCCCCTTCACCACCCAGCTGTGCTGTTCCTAGATATTTGCAGGGCAGTGCTGCGTCCTGTGTGGGGTAAGCCAGGGTCTGCAGGTCTTGACAGATGCCTGCCCTGGGACGGGGAGCTTTGCAGTGCCACAGTAGATAACACCTGCTCTTCAAAATGTTTATGTTGTCTTCATAACTGGGGGGTTTCTCACAGCTCAAGTTTATTCAAAACATGCTAAGTAAGAAATAGAGAGCAAAATGGGAAATATTATGCCACTGGGTAAAGTCCTGGTGTCCTTGTAAGCTGACCAGTGAGTGCAAGTCAAGTTCCTCCCGTCTAAAAACAATGTGGTAAAACTGGAGAAGATAGCAAGAATGGGCAGCAGCCACGGCTGAAAGTATGGAATGACAACGATCAGAGAAATGAATAATGAGAATATGATTTTTCAGTTGTAGAAAAGAGACAGATGAGGAGATATATAGTAGAGACCTTTAAAATTTTAAGTATTGTGGAGAAAGTCATTAAGGAATGAGTTGACTGTTTCTTTTGATAAAAGAGGGAAGGGATATCAAATAAAAGTGGTAGGTAATAGTTATCACTTGGTATCATGCCAAGTGAACTTTGAGAGATTTAACTGTGTGAAAATTGTTTAAAATTAAGCTTGGGACGTCTTTCCTCAGGGAGTCAGAGATAACAATAATTTAAAAAAAAAAGCATATGGGTATGAAAAGGAACTGGGAAAGTCTGTGAGGGAAAACTCTGTGGAGGGTTATTAAATAAAACATTATTTTGGCTCAGGAAATCCCTGACCCTCCTTCAGGCTGAGCGAGACCTATGGGAGCAGGATTATGCGACCCCTTTGTTCTTAAACTCTCTTCTAGGCATTTACTGGTCTCAGAAACAAAATGCAGCATTGGAAGGGCTCCTGGTCTGCCCAGTAAGGGCATTCTTATTGTTTTAATGCCAACCCCTGGTGGAGTTTTTCCAAGACTCTGTGAAGGGTCCTTAGTTTTCGTGAATTAGAAAACAAACAGATATGGTGCATAGTTTTACTGATATGCAACCATGTTAAGTTTTGTCTTGAATTTTTAAGGTGATACAATACTCTTTCTTACTTCCTGTCTTAAACTGATATTAGCAAGTCACATAGCGTACTCTGTCCTAGAGATGGCCGTGTTCAGTGTGGGCTGAGTATATATTCCACTACATTAAATTTGTAAAAGGTTTTGGGATTCTTTGAGAGGAAATGAGCTATATAAATGCAAGCTGGTATTATGTTTGCAAAATCTGTGTGACTGAGAAGATCAATCTTCCAGAAAAATGTCAGTAGATACAACCAGTTTATTATTTCTGGAGGCCAAGAATAAGAAAGGGATAGAAAATAAACTCAGCAGACTGGATAAAACTGATCTGTGTTGGTTTCTTTTCCTTCCTGAAAGAAAATGATGGATTCTAGCAAATATCAAATAATACTTTAGACTTGACCTTTCATAGTTCATATAGTCTATCATCCTTATGTATCATAGCCTCTGTCTTTCTCCACATGAAGAAATATGGTATCCAATAATGCACTTATATATGATGTATGGTCCAATAAATCTGTAATTAAATATTTGAAAACATTTCTTTCAAGTTACTTTTTTTTTAAGTATTACTTAGTAATGTAGACATCTGTCCAGTTGCTGATGTGTTACAGATGGGTTTTATGCACAGAATACTTCCTTCCTGTGTATTTCACAAAGTCACATTTTAGACATTCAGCATGACGTACTTTTTATCACAGTCTTGTCTACTGAATTTCAAAGAGGAGGTCTAAGTGATAGAACCAAACTCAAGAAAGACTACAAATAATAAAACAGCAGGAAGGGACATGGGTCCTACCTTATAATCTCTGAGTTGCCAAGTTTATAATTTTTTTTGCACTGTCAGGAAATCTACCAGTTTCTTTGGGGAAACTGAGTAGCGTGTTCTCTTGAGACACCTGTGCAACTGTCAGTAGCTGGCAGTTTCAATAACTGTCCATCTACATCAGATCCTTATGTCTTTCTAGCACTGCTGTCCTGGCATTTTATGAACAAACATTGGTTGTGCCTTGTTTGAGCGAATATGATCTGTGAAAGGCCATGTTTAAGTTGTCAGGTGACGTTTTTAAGAAAATGAGGTAGATGTAAGCTGAGAAAAGAACGCAAGCAGCTAACAGCTGACATATTCAAAGGTGTTCTGTCTCAGGACTCTCCATTTTGGAAGGACCAAAAATAGAGGTCTGGTGTTTCCTATATCACGTGTAGTGTGTGCATGCAGTTGTTCCAGTTTACATACATCAGACATACTGTGCAACTGTGGATGCGCTCAGCAGATCATATGCAATAAGTGATAGGTGTGGGGCACACCCAGATTGAGGTGTAGAAGTTACCTCTCGTGTCAGTTAAATTTTACAAGACTGTAAGTAACTCTAACTGTAACTCTTGCCCACAACAGTAGACTTGACAAATTTAACTTTTGTTCTTAAATTTTCCACTGGGTACACAAGGCCAGTTTCAATAGACACTGACATCGTTTGGAGTCTGTCCAACAACTTAGTGGACACTGGATCAGCTGTAACTTAGTCAGTGGTTTATTCTGCTCTTTGTAACTGCAAAGTAACAAGAACATATATACTTCCACTTTAACAGTCAGCAATACAACAGACATTGAAATACATTTACAAACAAACCTGCAGAATTGGCTCACTGTTATTCTTTAGATCATTTATTATCCCTAGCTATTTAGGCAATTGCCAGTTATTTGTAAAATGTCCCTATTTTGGAAAGAATTTCAAATGTAAGTACAAAGATTGTTTTTGCTATATTGAAAGCATAGCATTCTTTTTTTGCTATTTTCCATTAGATATTTGACAACCATTATTCTTCAGGACAAAAGTCTTTCATCCAACCAAGTGACAGCAAAAATAGCCTCTTACTTTTTAGATTCCTCCACACAAAATTGCATGGAAATGTTAATTGTTTATTAACAAATCCTAGCCTGAAAACTAATTTCTCAGAGTGGCTGGTGGAAAGAAACAAATACCATAAAAACAACTTCTGTGGAAATTAGAATAGTCTGAAAACAACTAGAAAACAGAATAAAGCACCACATAATATTCTCAAAGAAGTCATGCAAGGTTTAATTACCTGAAATGGGATGTACCAGAAGTCTTTATTGGTCTCAGATGAAGCTTTTGGTGCTTGGCACTCCGCAAATCAACTGCTTGGTAGAAATCTTCCATTAAAATCTCTCTCTTTCTAACTGCATACAAATGACAGTTTTTGCAAGTCTTCTATTATATGGAATTTTTTTAAAAGTCCTGTAAAGAAAAAAGTCCTTAGATGTTACATTTCTCAAATGATCTGCTTTCAACTTGCTGCCAGGATTTCTTATTAAATAGGCTCATTGAAGAAAAACGTATTGTTTGTTGCACTCCATGTCAGCCCATTGATAATAATTAGATCCACCAGCCAGAAAGGATGCTCCCTGCAAAGGACTTGGCAAGGGGAGCTTAAGGTCCTGGCTCCAAAACCTAAATGCCCCACAGGTGCTGGCAATGAGGCCATCAGTGCTCCCATCAGAAACCTCCTGCCATGCACTGGGGTTAAGTTCCTGCAGGAGCTGCCTGGCCACAGCGACAGGCATGAACCCAACAGGGAGAGAAATGTTGGCTGCTATTGAAAATGTGAAGAAAGAAGGTGGGCAGTGTCCATGCTGGGCTTCTCTTTTATCTGGCCTGAAGATGCTTACCCTGAGAGGTTTAGAAACCTCTGGATCTGTTCTGGGGGCTGTGAGGTGTCAGGGACTCTGGAAACCAGTTATTCTGTCTGGCAAAAGTCCCCATCCGGGACGGAGCTGTGATGTTGACTGGCTGCTGCAGCTACCATCAGAGGTGCTGAGTACTGTACTGGCCTGCCGTCAGGACACTTCAGTGCACAGATTTCTAATAACTAAAACTATTTGGTGGTCCTCCACTGTCCCAATGCTGAACAGGTATAAATTCCTCTCTATGCTTTCCATTTCTCTTCAAAGCAGTCGCCAGCGAACAAGTAAAAGCTTGTCCACTGTTGCTAACAGAAGAAAACAACAAGAAGACCCTGAAAACACTTTGGCTCAGAAGACATTTTGGCTTTGCAGGAGAAGAATCTGAGCTGTATTGTAGAAGATTTCATGTTGAAACACCTCTGATTTTGGTCATTTCTTGTGGTGTTATATGCAAGATCCCCAAATCCCCACCTGTGATTCAGCTGAGAACTCCCACTGATCAGAAGGCAATAAAACAGAAAAGCTCAAAGCAGTTTATGCATTTTTGTGTATGCTATTTTGTTGCTGTTGCCAACTTCATGGCCCCATTCTAAAGTCAGCTGAACTGCCAAAGTTTTGGTCCTCTCTACCATTGCTCCAGAAGTGTCAATAGGTTTTGTCATTTGTTTTCTACTAAGCTTGCATGGGTGCTTGAAACACAACGTGAAGGCTTTTCAAATCATGTTTGTCAGTGGGAATTTGTTTTGTCATCTAGACTGTTTCCAGTACTTTGTGATTAACACCTGAATTGTCTTTACAAGTTGGGCTTGGTTTGCATGTGTCAGCCCCCAGATTTTTCCTTCAGTCTTTGACATAAGACATTAAAATATTGGTCCCTTTCTTTTCTTTTTTTTTTTCAGTTTTGTTTTGTTTCTAAGAAGGAAAAAAATGGGTTTTTATACTCCTAATAAAATAATAAAGTATAAAACATCAACTTAGTTTTAAAAGTGGGGATCTAAGGCATAACAAAAATTGACACAAGTGCAACTAAGACAAAGCTAGAACATAAAATATTAGTTGGATGGAGGAGTTACTTCCCTTTTTACCCTAACAATTAATCCCCAATTTAATCTATATATGAATTCTGCTTTATTATGGATGAACTTGCATGTTAGTACTGGAATAAGAGAAAATTGAACCTGGTCCATGATTCCAAAATACATCTTTTTCTAACCAGTGTTGACCATGAACTGTTGTCGTACTTCAGCAAACAGTAGTCCTCCAGCACTTGCCATCTGTTGCTCACCAGGGAATGCTCTTTTGCCTGTGCAACTAAGCTGATGTAAACAGTTTGCTGCCACTCAGAAGTGTGGTCCTTTTGCCTATTCCTCTGTCCTTGTCTGTCACTTTCCCATTCCTTCTTTTTGGTCAAGACTGTCACTCATCTTTTTCCTGCCACAGCCCCCATCTGCCCCATGCGGGTGAGCTAGTTCTGGGATTAACCCTGTAGAAACCTTTTTCTGTTCGTTGTGGTTTAGTCTTGTGGTCATATCTCACTGAAAAGTGCATGAAGAGTTTGCCTCATTCTGTAGTAACTGATCTGTCCTTTGTAAGAACCTCAGTGACAAATTGGTGTCACATCTGTGGTTCCCCATAACACTGGAAGGAATGGGGCAGTGGGGGGTGTCCACAGAGGTAACACCAAATTCCTACCTACACTCTCTGAATACTATGGACAAGTGATGTGGTGCTTACCACTGTGAAGCATTAAGTGTTCTCTAAACCCTATTGTCACAGCAAAGACTGTCAAAAGGTTTTTGAAAAGAATATTTTCAACTGGTGTAAGGTAACCTTGTATAAGCCTGCTGCTTTGAATGAAATGTGATTAATTTTCATTAAGAAATGTAAATATTAAAAAAAAAAGTAGTATTGTCAAAACATCAGGGATTTGAGCAAGCCAGCTTATCTCAGCTTTGGGCAATATTAATTCTGTGAGAATTGAATAAATTTTTAATGAAGCTCAATGTTTGGGCTTTTTTAGAGTTACAAAAGAGAAGACTTCTGTTTTGTTTCCTTCACCAGAACTGGCTCTACACCTCAAGGTATCATTGTAGCATAGAAATAAACAACATTTATTTTTGCAAGTTGACTGTACTTGTTAAAATAAAGTAGGATATTATGATCATGATGGCTTAAGGGTATAACAGAGCTTATTCAGGTAGGTAATATCTTTTATTTTACCTACTGATGCGGTTGGGAAAAACAAACCAGCTTTCATTTATGTGATGCCTTTACTAGGTCACAAGTAAGTCAGAGGAGGAAGTTGCATGTTACAAATGTAAATTCTTGAGATGGAAGTAGATTATAAAGATCAGTAGAGTGGCATATTTTATATTTCAAGTCCAGACTGCTCTGTAAAGAGATTATAAAAGAATGATATGTTGTGTTGGCTCAAGGAAGCAGCTGTTTACTCATATGAGTGAATGCTTAATGCATTTTGCTCATAAAATATCTACAGAGCTGATGCAGGTAAAGGCATACAATTTTACTAATGTTTAAGCATTTCAACCAAGTTATTCAGTAATTCTGATTGCAAGTGTTTTTCATACAAGCTTGGAAGAATAGTCAAATTGGTTTACAGAAAGCATAAGTTGAAAATATTGATAGACTTATCAGAGATGTATTTGATTTACTGAATAACAAGAATCTATTCTGAAGTTCAGTTCTCAGAGAATTATTGGTAATTAAACTCCAAAATACATATAACTATTAAATTTAAAGTTTTTTCTGTTTCACATGGTAACCTTTAGGCTGTGGTTTCAGGAAAAGAGCACCCCACGCAAAGCTGTGTCTAATGATACTTTCAAGGTAGTAAGATGCTTTTAAGGAAAGAAATCTGTTTTCTTTCTTACAAATTTGATCCTGTGTAGGTACCATTTCCCCCTTCTAGTAGGCCGTGTCCAAAAAAATGAAGATGCTTGTAGTAAGAGTCAGATGTTATGTTTCCAAAGGCTGAAGGCAGAAAATCTGCGCTGGCAGTCTGGGCTCTCACGAAGCAGTAGTGCTTTGTGGAATGGGAAACAAACCGGAGCACATAATGTTACAGGTAAACACTGATAAGTCTAAATGGTAAATAGCTTTTTGTTTATGTGACTTTGGGGATTTCTTCCCCAGTGTGTTTAAAAGATAAAAATTTCTATCAAAGGAAAATAACTGCTATCTATTCTCTGCAGGAGTATTTCTATCCCCAGGCTCTTGTACAAATGTGTAGGACTGCACCGTCTTGTCTGGAAGATCTCATCTCTTAAACTAGCAAATTAGAAATGTGCACAGCAGGGATTTCTGGATCTTTTTTTGCCTGCTTTTCTGATTTTACTGCTGGTAAGCCTTGTTTTTCCAGTCCTGTGCTACAAAGACTAGTTATCAAATGAAATCAGCTTCATATCCTGAAGCAGTCTCTGCAAATACAAGAAGTGACACTTCAGGGGGTATCTGCAGAGCTGGTCCTTTGATTTATTGTTCTTCTTGCAATTTACGTGGGATGATACTGAAAGCATGTGGAAATTCTCTCTGATGCACATACCTACATGTAAGAAATTATACGTGGTTTGTAAACCCTGAAGAGTGATAGCTTTTGACTGTCAATGCCATACATGCAATCTGTATAGTCCTCATATTTGCTAAAAGGTCCAATCTAATCAGTTATTGTACAGAAAAGCACATGAAGAGGAGTCAAGTCTGCCCATGTAGATTCAGTACAGTCCTTCACTTAAATGTTTTTCTTTATCTCAATCACACATTAAAAAAAAAAAACCTGTAAAGGTGACAAGGGTAGAAATCAGCCCTCCTGCGTCCTATTCCAACTCCTTTCATAAGCAGGAATACTCCTTCTCCTTCCCCTTCCTCCACCTTCATCCACCATGTCTCTGACTTCTACATCAAACGAGGGTAAGCTCTATGCAGCAGACAGTATGTGCCATGCAGTATTAAAGAGTTGCCAAAAATATGTATTTTTAAGATATGAAATGATTATGTTTTAAAAAGTCATATAGTTCAAATTAAGACTTCCAACAAAATTTCATGGAGGGTTTCCCTCCCTCTACCCCTAATTAAAAATAAGGGGGGTTGAGTCTGTTTTTCAGTACTTGGCAATTAGAGGAAAACAGTTAAAATTTTAACTCTTCCACCTCCCCCCTGTCAGGAGGAAGAGGAGACTTCAGGAAAATACAGATATTTCACTTTTTTTAATCATGGCAGAGAGAAACTGTATTCATTTGTATTCATAACATATTCAAGTAGGGAAAATTGATATTGTCAATCTGAAATTAAGCTTTTTTTTTACATTGTATATGTTCTTTTTTTACTTTTGAGAACTAAATAACTTCCTTATAATGTCTGTGTGTGTAAAATAAATACATATATATGTATGTGTGTCTTTTAATGCTTCTTCTGACCTCATATCTTTTTTGTCTTTGCCCATTAGTAAAATAGGTTATTACTTTATTGAAAACATACTATTGCAAGCATTCCTTTGAATTATGGAGAATTTTTTGATTTGTACATATTTTACTTTTCCATTTGTAAACACAGCACAAACTAAGAACAGCCATTTCACACAGGTTTATGCCTAAGGTCTTTATGATGGCAGAAGTAGCTACCTATGGACAAAGAGAGACTGCTAATACCAAAAGTCAATCTGCCTCTGAGGAAACCACTGTTCTGTCCAGGTCAGACCCCACATGTAATGAGAAGTCAAAAAGACAAAATTACGTTAGGAGCAAATACATGATTTGGCTCATTCAGTGAATACTTAGAATAACAAATTGACAGAAACTGGAATCAATTTTCATGTGATCTACAAACAGTAGGATTGATCTGACCTTCAGATAAGATTAATTTGCAAATAATAATACACTGTGTTTTAAGTCTCATTGCATTTACCGTTTTCATGAATCCTCTGTACTTTTTTTTTCCCCTTTTCTCTGCCCAGTCGCTGTTGTTTAAGTGCCCTGAGGGTGGAGAGGCTTGGGACGGTGCCAGGTGGTCTGTGCTAATTCCAGGCCAGCGGACTGACCCTTCAGCTAGGCCCCTTCCTTATGCCTTAAGCAAATAACAATAAAGTGCTGATTTTTAAATTTTTTTTTTAAGGATTCAGAGAACAGATTTTAAGAGAGTTGTAAAACAGAAAGTAAACTTCTCATTTCATCCCAGTCCATGCAGAACTGGCTACCTGCCAGCTCAGGTGCAACTAAGACATCCAGAAACAAGTGGCCTATTGAACAGTTATGTGCTTTAGTGTTGATATCTCTCATATCTGTTTTACAGATTTGAGAATTACAGCTGATGGTGTCTTGCAGAATATTATTATACATGCTGAGACAGTAAATTGTTTAATCTTTGCTTTAGAGGGGTTCTGCTAATGAAGGGATGCTCTTCACAAAGTGCTGCATTGTAACCCACCTCAGTTAAATGCTGCTCCCCATCTGTCAGCCATTTCAGCTCTTTTTGGAGAACTGGTGCATTTTGGGGTTCAGTTGTTTGGTTTTTTTTTATTGTTACCAGTGATTTTCTTCCTGTATGAAAAATCAGCCTATATATATTTGAAAGAATAACATTAAACAAATGTAAAAATTATGGGCCCAAATTAGCATTCACCTCATAGGAATTTTTGAAGATACTCGTTGTCCATGCAAATCCTACAACATATATAGGACCTCTTCAACAAGGATCCTGTAACAAAAGATTATGAATTGTTATTAATAAAGGTAATGAATTTTAGATGCTATGAATTCTTCTGTGAATTCAACATCATCTCAACATACTCAGAAACTACACTGGCTGTGTAAGCAGCTACAAGCACCTGTGATAACATCTACAAGCACCTGTGATAACAATGGGAACACATTAATAGAAAATCAGGAATACTAATTATGTCTGTTTAAAATGAAATACAGTCTGACTGGGCCCCACAGTCTTCAGTCTTCCACCTCTGCTATCTGTGCCTGCATAAACACTCATGGAAAGGAAAATCAGGCTCTTATGGACCTAGAGAGCAAATGATTTCCAGAACAGGGCATCTCTTGCTCTGGACTGCTAGGCTCTCACATAGAGGAAGATGTGAGACAGGTTGACATATCAGCATCAAAAGCCTGTCATTTTACTCCATAAGCATCAGCTGCAAATAGCATTCTAGGCTGTGTATTGTAACAATTAGCTATAAGAGATCAATATTTAATACATAGTTTTAAAAATATTTACACTCCTGTGGTAACTGCCATTTATCGATGCCCTGAAGTGTCTCACTGGGTTGTCACTTGTTCCTTCTGAACAAGTGAGGGACTGACGGCTGGTGGTTTTGCTTGTCTCTCCCATTCATCAGTAGGCTGGAACTAAGCTGTCCCATGGACCATGTTAAAATGCTCTTGTTGGTTCCTGACTTCTAGCAGCTGTTGCTGCTGTGTTTTGCTACGTTGCATAGCCTGGCTGGCTGGCCAAGCCGTCCTGCTTTGTGTCCCATCACTGCTTTGAGTCATGCAGTTTACAACTTGTGCAACAATATTTGATATGTTTGATATGCTTTTTGGCATAAGATTTGCTATTGTGTCACTGGCGGTTTTGCTCCCATCTTCAGGGGCAATGCATGCCTTTTGGCACTTTGACATTTACACATTGTTTTATGTTACCTTTCATTGCTCAGAACTGCTTAGTAAGGGTTCATTTCAAGTCTCTATATCCTGCCAGAAGTTCATCCTCCTTTTTTTGTTTTTACTTGGGGCTTATAAAAAAAGAATTTTTTTTTTTATCTACTGTCAAATGCTGTATCGTCTTAACTCAATCTGCTCATTGGCTCTGCTTATCTCCTTCTGTAACGTGTTACTTTGCAGCTCATCATCTTATTTTCATTATAAGGATTAAAACATGAGAGGACAGTATTTGTAGCTAGTAAGATGCAAGCTTTTTTGTAAAATTCTGCTTTGTTCAATACATCACACTAATTTCTATATTTTATGGTCTAGTTTTGATGATAGGAGCTTGTTCCATTGTCTACCAGTTCAGTGACAAATTTTTTCACTACATTCAATGAGCTCTAGACTTTCAGCACCTTAGAGCAGAGACCTCCTTTGTTCATAACTGTCAAGTACTATGTAAGCGAGTTGCATGATTTCTGAAAATAAATATGCTTATTGCCAGACAGTTAATTTAGTCTAGCACTTTCATTTCTTTTAAATATTTCTTTCAAAAAGAGGCTTATGAATTTGAGGGAAGTTTCACAGGTAAAGACATGAAAATGAGATTTTTTTTTTCCTGTTTTGATCTCTTGACATGATAAGAGTCTAAGCACCCCTGCCAGCAACCTGGTTGATGCCAAAATTATGGAGGTGGTATAGGAACACATGTTTTGACCTTGCTTGAAACTTGTCCAATACTCTGCTTTTTCAGTGCTTTTGCAAAAAAACTAAATGTTGATCTAAATTAATTTCTAAATTAACTGCCAAATACATGAGCAGAAATGATAAAATGCATAAATGAAGTACATTATTATGATGGAATTTTATTGCCTGAGGAACAGTGAGTGAAGAAAAATAGGAATGACCTTTTAGTTGATGGCTATTTTGTGACTTTGACTTCTTCCTCTTTTTTTTTTTTTGACTCCAGAAAATGAGTGTATTATTGTGTAATCTCACCAAAGTGATTGCAGTTGTTTTCCTAACAGAAGTGTTGCTATTGGCACTATATAAGATAACCTGTAGTTTTGAACTGTAAATCTTTTTCATATGTCTGAATGGAAGCCGAAAGGAGAATATACAAACATAGGGATTTAGCATATGTAATTATTTTCTAAGTAGCAATAGAAAACATATTATGGCTGTGTCTGAGGTAATAGAAAATGTACTGTCTGCCCCATTTAAAAAGAATTTATGAATGTGGAAATCTACAAAAGTAATTTCCCTATTGCCATATATCTATTGTTCAGCAAATCCATGGAAAAGGTACAAGTTGTTGGTTGGTTTGTTTTACATGTTCTTGCTGTCCTACTGCAAAACAGTAGTATTTGTACAAGCAAAAGAACAGTTGTTTTTCTCTCCTGACTAGTTTGTCTCTAAAGGAGAGAAGGACTGTGCAGAGAGACAGAAGTAAAAGGGTACCTGCACTCTGAGAGCTGCTGGTGGGAGCTGGTTGTGATCACTCATTGTAGATCGGTAATTTTAAATTACACCCAAATAGTGGCAGACATTTTAGAGAAATCTGAATTTCATTTGGGCACATAATGATACAGTCTGGGACCTTTTTAGAGTCACAATCTCTTGTTGGGGTACTATGTCTCTAGGTGACCTGTCTTCTGCCTCGATTTTGAAAACAGTACCACTTCATATGGATGCTTTTAACCAAAAATTTTCACCCAGTGCTCTGCATTCTTACATTTGCAAACTGCAGCTGCTAACAAGACCCATAAGTGTTATGAGAGAAGGATCATGCCTTTAAGAATGCAATTTAAATAATCTTCCAATCCTTCCTTTCTTTTCCACTGCATATAAAACACTGTTTACCTAGGTGGTTATGGTCCCCATAATCTCACTTTACTTAAAGGAAATTGAGATAACTTAAACTACCGGACCATCCAAAGTAGTTGTAGTAGGCTGAGTCTAAGCCTGGTGTTATGGAGGAAAGCTTACTTTATCTTTTAAAACAACACAATAAAAGTTTGCCATGAAAATCAACACTGAGCAGAAAATATTTTTTGCATTAAAACTGTAATAACATTCATCACTTTTTCTAGTGATCTTTTTGATGTCAAGAGATAAAAAAAGAAAAAAATCAAAAAAGTAAAAAAGATTCCTAGTAATAATCTATTTCTTGTATAATCTGTGAATTTTGTATTAGTATCACTTATGTAAGATTATTGAGAGAAGTACATAAACTTGTGGTCTTCTCTTTGTTTCATATTTCCTCTTCTGAGTACAGCTGATTGTTCAGATGGCAGAACAAGCATACCTTTCATCTTTTTTCTTTACAAAGTTTCTTGTGTAATTCTGTGAGCCTAAGCCATTTTTCCTTTTCTGAATCTCCTTTGAACTTTTGCTTTGGTTTGGAAATACTTTGCTTTTTCCTTGTCTCTATCTGCAGCTGGTGAGAGTCTGGTTTCTATCAGAATTGATTCATTACTTGTTTGGACTACAGTCATTGAGGTTAACTGTTCTCTTTCCCTTGTTTGGCCTCTGTGTCAAAATCCTTTTTACAGTGTGATGATTACCTATATCAAAGCAGTTCTTATTACAGACAGTTTTCATCACATCAATGTCATAACCTCAAAATTTTTCATTTTCCATAGATAGAATTGACTCAGACTCTAGCAGAGATCAAACATTAAGCACAGCACTTGCAAAGCACAACTTTTCTTGAGGAAGATATTCTCACATTTAACAACAATTAACTCTGTAACTAGTTGTATTGATATTGAGTAAAACCATCTCGGGTTTTATTGTGCAATTCAGCCTATAGGCTTGGAATCTGACTAGCTTGTTTACAAAACAATGAGGCTGGGGACATGCCAGGACATTAATCTTCTTCTAAGAGCTCTCTTTTGTATTTTTCAATCCCTTTCCTTTCAATTATTAGAGCTCTGATTGAAGAAGCAAGCCAAGTACTCACTTGCTTCATTAGCAGTGGAAAGAAAATTGAAGCATCTCTCCTTAACAGTGCATTAGACTGGGAAACAAAATCGGAGGCAAATGATACCTTTATTTTTTTTAAAACACAAAACAAATCCTGTCTTAGCCAGGGGACAGAGTAAAGTGAGAAGTTCCTAGGCACAAGATATCTTTACTAGAGAAGCAACCCAGACTTCTCTGAATCTTTGCCTGCCTTTGCCGCAGGCTGATGGAGTTTGGGAGACCCTTAGCTAGCCTTGATCATATGTGGGTGGGCATACAGGCTAGAGACCAAGTTATGCTTTAATTCAGTCTGGAACCCATCTGTCTTGTGGCAGGAAAAGGGAAATGAATCACAAAATCTCTTCCTACGGTCTGGCCTGTTTGGTAAGGGAAGAGAGCTCGACCGCCCCCCAGAAGTGACAGAGAACTGCACTTGCAGGTGCTGGCCGGTGAATGCAAACATCAGGAGGGATATGGCACAGCAGGACGTTTCTCCATGGAAATGCTCAGGCCCAGGGTAGACCAAGCATGTGGTTAATCACCTGGATTAACTCCAAGCTCTTTAAACTGTAATTAACAAACATAGTTCCCGGCTTCTCTTTTTTAATTCACCGAGACCAGTGCAATTTCAGGTATGCCTGTTTTTGTGTTAGCCTGTGTACTGATCCCAGGAATGAAATATGCTCAGTCATTCAGCTCTTTTGTCATCTGTGCAGAGTTTCATCTGAGAGTTAAAGCAGTGTCATGTGGTATTTGAGTTCCCACTGTGTACCTGAAAGAAGGTGATTGGATATTTTTGAAAGATGGTAAGATTAATGGAGCCTCTGCTCATTTTTAGGAGCAACTGATGTCACCAGCTTCCTGGAAAGAAACAAGTAAACAACTTCCCCTTCCCAAAACCCAGACCCCTGAACTGAGAAGTAAATGAGGGTGGAACTGTTATTAAAGTGTTTTATTCTGAAAAGGAAATAGTTTTGCATAAGCTGTCAACGTGTGTTTGTGCTTAATTCTGGTGTTAGTTTTACTGTTAGGTATGAACACAAAAGCAAGGTTGATTTCTTTAAATGTCAGCACTATAAATACAGGATAAACACTGGATACCATCGTATGGAGTGTCATATCAAAGTTTTTGTGAGAGAAGTATACACACAAGTTGTGTAATCATATTCCCGTTTTTCTTTCGGTTCCCTTTTTATCTCTGGCCGTTTTCTAATTTCTGTAATTTCACAGCAAGAAAATGCTCTAAGACTGAGAGTTCAGAAGAGCTTAGATTCCTAGTGTTTCTGTTCTTTTGGGAAATGTGGGTCCATGGTTTAGAGTCCAGTGCTCAGACCAAGCCCCGAGCCACATTAATGCTTCCAATTTCCCTCTTCTGTCCCAATTCCAGCCTGTCAGGACTTGTACATCAATACCAAAGTGCCACTGGGTCCTTCCATGAACATACAGAAGTTCATAGGAGGCATTCAACACTTTACGGCATTGGGCTGCTCTCTTTTTCTCTTTCCTGTCTTCCTGCCCATGTCCCTTCTTCTGTCTGCTCTAACCTATATTTCATAATGAAGAGAAATAATGATGTCCAGAGTGGAACAGGGCAGGAAGGACAGACTAAAGGTGGACATATTTAATGAGTTTCAATAGTCAGTAAATGTAGGTACAAAGCTGACTTCTTTAATTTAAACAACCATCAATTCAAAGCACAGTCTAGCACACAATGCTAAACGCATGCATAGCATAAGAATTGTATATAGGCTGCAGGCAAACACTAATATGTTACATAGCTTGTTTACACATGCTCATTTCCGCTAATGCTGACCCCTGTGGTCAGGACCCCCTGCTTATTTGTTTCCTGATGCAACTGTTGAGTGTTTTGTGTCTGTGCTTGCATTTTTCATACTACAACAAACACAGACAGAAATTAAAATTGTGAGACACAGTTATTTGAATACATACAGATATAGAAATGTAAACCACTAATTCACTCACTTTGTTAAAAAAAAAAAGGTAAAAAAAAATCACTGAATTCATTGGATAGTGCTGGTGCCAAAATGCAGCAACCTGTTTTCATAGAATCATAGAATCATAGAATGCTTTGGGTTGGAAGGGAACTTTAGAGGTCATCTAGTCCAACCCCCCTGCAGTGAGCAGGGGCATCATCAACTAGATCAGGTTGCTCAGAGCCCCGTCCAACC
>VYZW01003658.1:26694-37829 GCA_013401315.1 Balaeniceps rex | reverse complement strand
GCAACCTGAACTTTGAATTATTACCATACTATTCCCACTGCAGTTTAATTACAGCTTTGCATCCTCTTGTTTTTCTCCAAGTTGCAACAATGTTTGATTTGTTGGGTTGTTTTTACTTTCCAACATGTTACTCTGCAATTTATTAGAAAGTTTCAATTTGACCTGCAAGGTGTTAGTGATATATCTTGATGTCTGTGGCTCATTTTCTGCATNCTAGTTTAGAGCAGGATAAGTCAGCCCCGAAAGTCGCCTGTTTCTCTCCTGCTGATTATTTAGGATATTGAGACGATTTGCTCAAAGACAGATGTCTGGTTTGTTGATATGAGTTTGGTTAATGAGGCCCTTTCTTCTCCCTACCTCTGAAGAAATGAGGAAAGTTGAAGGTTGGTGACAACACCTTCCCTCCCTCTGTCCCCCACAAATAACTGGCACAAGNTTTTTTGAGAATTCTGATTTCTATAGGGCATACATAATTCCATCAAAGTGAAACAAATTTATTTATTTTGTTTCCACATGTAATCAACAAAACTAGAAATGTATTAAAAAAGCCTTCTAAGTCTTGCTTATGAAGAAGATGGAAAGAAAGCACTGTTTTATAAATTTTTTTCTTTATGTATTTGTTTTAAGTCTGATTGTTACCATTCAGTGGAACAATGAAAAATTACTTGACTTAAGATCCTTTCTTTCTTCTGTCACTTGTAAATGGGTTTATAATATGAAACAGGATCATTTGTTTAAGTAATAACTTTGTGGAGAAAGGGAGGAATATGTAGAAGGTATTATGGATTTTTTTTTTCCTGTAGTTGTTAAATGATTTTTCTAGAACGACTGTTACTTTTCATCAAGTGATGTCTCTGCAAATGAACACTGAAAGTGGAGAAGAAATTAGCAATGAGATTATGAGCATGTGTTGTTGTTTTTTTCCCCAGAAACTTTTGAATAACGTATTGTACAAAAAAATCAATTTATTTTGAAAAATTTTAAAAATTATTAAGTGAATAAGGCAAAGTATTCATTCCACATCATCTATGTTTCTTCAGTGGGAAGAATCTAATCTGAAGTTTTTTTTCCTTAAATGCAAATTTATTTGATTATAAGAAAGCTAACCATTTGAATAAAAAATAATTGGTTCTGACATGCATAGGTTTTGCTTTGTTGCAATTTATCTTTGCAGTTATCTGTACAAGAACAAAATGCACACAGTAGATCAGCATCTACTTTCCAATCTCCTGCTCTGATCACTAGAAAAGTAGTAATCCCTTTTTATTTTATTGATGTTCTAGTTTTAGAAAAGAAATGCTTTTTCTTAAAATACTGCCCTTGAAAGAAAAAAAAAAATTTTCTTTAAAAGCAAGTACCTTTTATAATTGCTATGTATGTATGTACGTATGCACTTCTGCAATATCTGACTCTACCTGTCTTCACTCTATCACTTTCACTGCCAGCTTTTCAGAACAGAGCTTCTAATGCTAGCACAGCACCTATGGAGTTGAGCCTGGAATCCAGTTAAATCCTATATATGCTCTTGCCAATTAAATTAATAGCAATCACAAAATTACACTAGGAAAACCTGAAGTTTTTGAGGCAATAGCTATGGTGATAATAATGATCATTCTTTGGTTTTTAGTATATAAATTGGCATTCAGAGTAATTTGGTATCACAGAATAGATGAGGCTGGAAGGGACCTCTCTGAAGGTCATCTGGTCCAATGCCCCTGCTCAAGCAGGGCCACCTAGAGTCAGTTGCCCAGGATCATGTCCGGATGGCTTTTGAATATGTCCAAGGGTGGTAAATCCACTAAATGTAATATCCTTACCTGGTTTCATCCCTGTTGTGCTCTAGAGGTGTCAGCCATTCTCCTTCCTTCTTAGTGTCACCACCAGCACTGACAAGTTGCAAGATATATGCATTTAAAAAAAAAAAAGACAAGGTGCATCCAGAATTTTGGTGGCTAGTAGAAGAACAATCTCAGGATGAGTAATGAATCAGCTTTTTATTTTAAAACCTGCAGTCACAGAAGTGGTCCAAGAAAAAGGTTTTTACAGAATACTTTTCTCACTCTAAGTTGTTTAAAAAAAAAGGAAATTTGAAATGTAGGGGGATTAAAATTGCCCCACAGGGCAAAGAAAAGGGATCATATGTGAAGGATCTTTTTATTCCAGGTGATAGTAAGAAAGTAACATTTACCCTGAAATATTTACTTTTAAGTACTTTTTGGCTGTAAAGCTATAGCTACAGCAGGATAGAAATATATTCACAGTCTGCTGTTAATGTTCTGTACTGTTAGAATTGCAAATGAAGTAACTTTCTAGCAAAACAGCCAAAATGCACTTGTTAAAAGCTTTCTGAGCTTGTTTATCCTGAGGTTATTAATGACATCACTGATTTTTAGGCTGGTGAACTAAGCAATCTTGATATCATTTTCTCCCCATAATCACTTGTAGTACACCTCTACAACATATTTTTGATGTACTCATTCATCCAAAAAAGATAAACAATGGTCAGGGATAGGTACTAATGAGCTGTGCAAAAAACCTTATTTCAGTTTTATCAGAACTGCATGGGGAAAGGTAAATGTGAACTATTTTCTGTTTTGTTTATAATATATTTACAAAAATTTGATATTAGGTATTTTACATTTCAGGTGGTTTCAGACGATAAAAAACAAATTCAGAAAACATAACAACATTTCTATATCAGTTTTCTAAAAAGCTACACTAATCTTGGCTAGCACCATATTTTGATAGCCCAGTAAAATATATGGTGGGTTGTTTTGTTTTTTTTTTTACTTTCATCCAGGAAGACAATGACAGACTATACATGAGATAATGTTTGTGGCAATGGTGATAGGCAGCTAGAGCTGAAATCAGTTGGAGGAGAAAACCTGGCACAAGCTTTTGACAAATGCAGCTCATTTCCAAACTAAACCGTTACTAGGAACTTCTGTTTAAAGCTCATTGCTTTCGAGAATGAAGAGGGCATTTGCTTTCTAGACTAACACCATATAGGTTTCTTAAAATCTCTTGCTTGCTAAAATGAAACATTTGCATTACAATCACTTTTTCCACCAAATGTCATCTGAAACCTTATTCCCTAATAATTCCTTTAAATATTGTCTTGCTTTTCATCCCCTTATTAGAAATGAAGCGTCCATGTCCACTACCTACTACCCACTGCCAGAGATAAAACAGGGGAAAATGGCACAGCCTTCCCAGTGACTTTAAACGCATTTCAGTTGTTTTTATTGTCTCTTCACCATCTCCCAACAACTTTGACGTCTGTTGTCCAAATTCACTTCCCATCCTCAGACAGATGCTTCTGCAGACACAGTGCTCCTCTCACTGCTTTGAGACCTGGACTAGCTTATCAGCAGCACATTTGGAATGATGCAGGAGCAGTGGGAGTGTCCCAGTAGATTATCATTTTGCTTTCAGAAAGGTAAACAAATAAATCAGCTCCAATTTTTACTCTTCCCAGTTGGTTCTGAACTGTGTATTAAATATACATTTTGCCTAAGGAAAACCTATGTAAGTGAAAAGGACCAGAATGGGGTAGGCAAAAAGGACAGTGTGGCTGAAACCCCCTGTGGTAAGGACTTGTGGGAGAGGAGAAAACATTTTTCAGGAGTTCATTTCAGGGTTTAAAAATTATAATTTTGGGAGGCTGTACAGAAAAGTCATCTGTTATCAAACTATTTATGATATTAGCAGGATTCAGATAGCTGTGAACAAGAGAAATGCAGTGCGTAAGAATGTAATTCAGTGCGTAAGTCAGTAAAATTTCCTGCCATGCCTATTACTCTATACCGACATCAAAACTTCAACAGAAATTTATCAATGGTGAGTTGAATCTTTTATCTAAAATACGGCACTGTCACAGCTTTTTGACATTTTAAAAATTAAGAATAGTCAAGAAGTTTCTTCATTAATAATTCAAAACAGTTACTGTTCTGACTGTGTCAGAACATACAAACTACTTACTTACTGTAAGAGCAAGACAAGAATTTTACTACCTTGATATCTAAAGACTCTGAGCTCACTATAAATGAGGTTGCTTTGATCTGGAAATTTCAGCTACAGTTTGAGAAACGCAACTTTATACATGGAAGCTTGAATATTTTGGCAGAGTTTCAAAATTTAAAACTGATACTGCTTCTGAATGTCAACCATTACATAAAACAGATTAATGAGACTCATTTTAGTGTGCTCCAATGAAGTAACATCCTCTTCTGAGGATGATACATGAAAAGATGAAACACCATGACCCAAAATTTCTGTGAAGTCCTGATGAAAACATACGATTAAGTAAAAAGAAAGAAAAAATTTATGGTACTGAAAATTGAAGCCCAATTAGCTGACATGTTAATCAGGAAGAGCTTGAAACAAATAAATAAATTGTGTTTTCCTTCCTGAAATAAGCTTTCCCCAGTTTTTAAGGTGGCAAAACTCCTTCGAATATGAGGTCTTCCAAAATGGATGTCCTACCACCACTAAAACAAGGTTTGGTCACAAATTTCTTTTCAAATACCAGTTACACATTTAAATCAAATATGTCTAACCATAGTTCTTTCATCTTGTGTTCCACATGAATTACTATACAAACACCTCAGGGCTGATCCTGTCCTGCTCTTTGTTACTGTTAGTTACTGAAACATGATAACGGCGAAAAGACAGTGTTTTGAGTAGTAGCCACGAATCCCAACTTTGGCACTGATGTATAAACACATGGGGAAATATCCCAAAGATTCAGTCAAGACAATGATGAGATAGTATACTGAAACAATATGGAAACCATGCATGACAGAGAAAGAGTGAAGGAATAATAACCCGAGGATATGAAAACTTATTATATATACAATCTCTAGGATTCAAAGTGAATTTGAATGTTTTTGAGTGTTTTAAAAGTATAACAGGCAGTATAATTGTCAGCGATGCGTTCTAACATTGCATAGCAGATTACAGGAACATTGCAATAAATCTGGATCTTCAAGAAGGGCCCTGAAAGATACGTTTCCAAATGCACTCTATGTCCAGAGGGGATGTAAAGCAAATGCAAACTTACACAGGAAGATTCAGAAGCAGGAGCAGCAGTTTCCACTGACAGTTGGAAATGAGTGATTTGTGAATAAATGTACTGTATGCAGAATCATAGAATCATAGAATGCTTTGGGTTGGAAGGGACCTTTAGAAGTCATCTAGCCCAACCCCCCTGCAGTGAGCAGGGATGTCTTTAACTAGATCAGGTTGCTCAGAGCCCCGTCCAACCTGACCTTGAATGTTTCCAGGGATGGGGCCTCCACTACCTCTCTGGGCAACCTGTTCCAGTGCTTCACCACCCTCTTTGTAAAAAATTTTTTCCTTATATCTAGCCTAAATCTACCCTCCTTTAGTTTAAAACCATTACTCCTTGTCCTGTCACAACAGGCCTTGCTAAAAAGACTGTCCCCATCTTTCCTATAGGCCCCCTTTAAGTACTGAAAGGCCGCAATAAGGTCTCCCCACAGCCTTCTCTTCTCCAGGCTGAACGACCCCAACTCTCTCAGCCTGTCCTCGTAGGAGAGGTGCTCCAGCCCTCGGATCATTTTTGTGGCCCTCTTCTGGACTTGCTCCAACAGCTCCATGTCCTTCTTGTGCTGAGGGCTCCAGAGCTGGACGCAGTACTCCAGGTGGGGTCTCACCAGAGCAGAGTAGAGGGGCAGAATCACCTTCCTCGACCTGCTGGCCACGCTTCTTTTGATGAAGTGAGAAGGATGAAGTGAGAAGGATGAGGTGATGTCATTAGGGGAGCACTGAGTTAATGAGACAGCCTGAAAGCTAAGGTTTGCAACTTTCAGAGGTAACCAACTGGCTTGCTGTCACTGGGAAGACACAGTATACAGCTCTCATAACAGTGCTTAAGTTCATCGAGCCAAACACCTCTGAGTAGTTCTGCCTCTTCCTCATATAGGCATAGCTGAAGTGCAAAGCAGCCTTGCTCTCTGCCTGCACAGGCTAGGCTGTAGCAGGGAAATGTATTCTCATAAACACTAAAGTCTCTTACACTTCTGAGAAATGCATATACTATTAAAAAATTTATTCATGACTTAGTATGTGGTTGGGACAGGAGGAAAAACAAAAGAAAAACAAAAGACCTGCAGTAAGAGTTTTGAGATTCGAAATCTCAAAAGAAGCGTTTTCTAGGATAAAGGGTACCTCAGGTAGAAGACCGGAGAAAGCCTAAAATCACGACTCAGATAAAAGTCCTATTATCAGATTAAAGAAAGAGCTAAAATACTAGAGGGTTTGTTTGAGGAAGAAAAAAAGAAAAAGCATTGCATGAAAGACATAGTCTGGATGTAGTTGATTGTGACAGCTGAAATAAAAGAATAGGAAAGGCATAGACTTTGATTGTGAGTCCAACAGCCTAATGAGAATAAGGAGTATGCACCTTATTTTCCAGTTGCTACTAGTGGAAACAAAAAATCTGATGAGTAACTGACCGGTGATTTCACTATGTAAAAGAATCTACTTTACCTACCTCTACTTGTTAAGTAGCAATATAAATGGTACCAATGTTAATTCCAATACTTACATTATATTTGGCTTTACGAGAGATACAAAAGATCTTTGCTGACAAGATTGACAAGAAGCATATTTTCATAGTACAGGAACACTCTTTTACAGTTACGGTATCTTGTACCCTGACAATGGCACTTCTCAAGCATTTGTGAACATCAGAGGTGGTGGTAAAAGAGTAAGGAAGGAGACATACAAAAAACCCAACAATGAAACGAACCCAAGAAGAAAAATTCTTTACCCTGTTAAATACCAAAGACTAAATGACTACCATATGACAATGATTTTATGGCACATTAAAGTCATATTTCCATGTTATACACTGGTTTATTTCTTGTCTCAAAAATTACTACTCCATTCTTTCTTTTCCCTGTTCCTCATTTAATATCCCTTTCTGTTCCAATTTTTCTCTCCGGGGTGACCTGCTATGTATTCAACTCTAAGACACCATTCTCATGTGTATTTAGCTTTGAAATACAAAGCTTCTCTTTAAATCCAAAATAAAGATTTCCTTACACAAAAGTCTTTCTAAATCTACAAGTTATCTAATAAAAAAGTCTATCTACAAATAAAAATTATTTTGTTACATCCAAAATATCAACAGGTTTTCCCTGAAGCATGATGATATTTGGCAGGAATAGTGGTAATCTGAGGAAAGAGCGACCTGTTATGAGTTTGCAGTTAAATGCCCATAATTTGCCCTTATTAGAGCTATTAATAACGTTTTAATTGAACTTTTTTCAAGTAGAGAATAAGTGTTTTTCAGAGAATCACAGAATGGTTGAGGTTGCAAGTGACCTCTGGAGGTCATCTGCTCCAACCCCCCCTGCTCAATCAGGGCCACGTCTAGCTGTTTGCCCAGGACCATGTCTAGATGGCTTTTGAATATCTCCAAGGATAGAGACTCCACAGCCTCTCTGGGCAACTTCTGCCAGTGCTCAGTCACACTCAACAAAAATGTTTTTGCTGACGTTTCAGAGGGAAACTCCTGTTTTTCTGTTGGTGCCTCTTGTCCTGTCACTGGGCACCACAGAAAAGAGCCTGGTTCTGTCTTCTTTGCAGCTAAATATCTTCAGGTATTTATACACATTGACAAGATCCCCTCAGAGCCTTCTCTTCTGCAGGCTAAATAGACCCAGCTCTCTCAATGTTTCCTCAGCCGAGAGGTGTTCCAGTCCCTTAATCATCTTTGTGGCCCTTCCATGAGCAGGAAGTGAATCATGACATGTTTGAGGAAAGTTCAATGTCAGCAACATGAGATATTTCAAAATTTTCATTTCAAACCCACATCTTATTTAAAATTTTTTATTCTTGTATATTGCACAAGATAAAAAATAGTTGAAATAGTTACAGCTGAAACAGCTATACTTTTTAAGAGCAAACATATTTCAAAGGACAGGAAAAGAAATTAAATAATTTTTTAATTTATTCTCCTTTGTAGATGACTATAATATTTTGGAATTTCTTGCCTCATTAAAATGAAAACAAGCTTTTAAATCCTCCACAAAATCAATTCTTCCTTCTCCTCCAAGATTTAGTGTCTGTATTATGAAGTCACATGGAACATACAAGGAAGAATTATGCCTACATAAGGCCTTTCATCTATGCAAAGTCTAGCTCTCCTAACTCTTTTTGTCAACCTTCTTGTTGTCCAGCCAGTCAACTCTTTGTGCATAGTTTCTCCCTTGGAAAACAGGGATAATATTTCTGACTTTACACCATTCTTGAAATTTTTATTGACAAACATGGCCAAAATCTCATACAGAGCAGAATATATTATCATTGGTAAATGAAAGTGAAACACATTAGAAGGAGCCTTGAATCAGTTTTTAAGTACTATTTCAATATTTTCACTGTCATCATTACAAATGTTTGCATCTGTATTTCAGATGCATGTTCAGATATACACACACAGCTGAGCAAAAAAGACTATTTGTACTGCATCTATTAGAAAGTGAAGCTAACAAGAATTCTAAGTGATACATTGAAAATACGGTATTTGCCCTATAGCACAGCTTGTTATGAGGACTTTTATGGTAGAATTATTAAGTAATGACACAGAAAAAGTCAAGAAATAATTAACTATCCTTTTGATAATTGTATGACCTTAAAATATTATTCTCATCAGTTAACTACATTTTGCTAACATGAACATCTGTTTGTAATGGGAAGTAATATTTGGTTTTGTTCTAGTTTTACAACAGAAGATTAAAATCTTTACTTTGACTGCAATGTCAACCCCAAAGTCATCATTAATTTTCAAAACGCTTTTCAAAGGTTTTCAAGATAAATATTCAATAATTAACATCTACAAATACAGAATAACACATCAAAGGTTATTTCAGTCACATTTGTTCTACTGAACATGCAATTTCCTTGTTTTGGTGTAGCATTGTGTTTAATTTCTTTTTATTATTCAATTCTGTAGTTCACATACCTGGCTGTATTCAGACTACCACACACATTTTTCGGGGACGGGAGGACGACACACGGGAAGTGCACTTGCTTATTTATTTGGACACCATGCACCCAAACAGAGAATCAAGTAGCCCAAGGCTCCCTTCATATGAATTCATATGAATGGAAATCAGGAATGTTTTCCAAGAAGCAATTCAACAAATATAACATTGGAACTTTCTTCTATGGTTATCAGTGTTTCTACATTGGTAAGGCAGTTGCTGTATAATTTAGGCTTTCTGAAGGAAGGGCAAACATCTGCCTCACTCACATACAATCATTTTTGTATCTCTGTAAGCTTTACTATGCTTAGTTCTATAAAGTCACTTTTCTAATAGTGATTATTCCTGTCTTTATGTCTAAGTGTTGGTATCCCCACCATCCTACCTGTTTTCTGTCCATGCTGAAAACAGTGTCTTGGGATGCTGCTGATTTTAAACAGGGCGATGTTTACTGAGTGAGAGAAGGCAATGTTATTTTCTCCTTTGGTTCCTGTGAGCCAGCCTATTAGCTGCTGACAGTCCTTATTGAATCAGCATGTGGCTTAAATCCATAAATGAATTATAATGTAAGATCAGAGTTATGGTCTCAGAGAAAAAACAATGTTAGTGCATTGGCAACTGTGATCAAAGCTGTTTCTAGTTCTCTCAGAAGTAGAAATCCCTAGGTGGCAATCAAAGTTTTAATGGGTAGGAATTACAGACAGAATTCATAATGGGTTTCAGCCGAAGTAAAAAAAGTCAAAAGCTACTACAAGCAGAATACTCTCTTGGTTAAGAACCAAGAGAATCTGGTCATGTACTCATTTCCTCCATTACAGGAGTTTGTAAGTGATGAGGAGATCAAGCACACTAATTCTTTGTATTTAATGGCCAAAGCAAGTGTAACACAGGGCCAGTGGTGGTTCTCTAGGTCAGACAAAAGATGTTGAATAAACTTTCTGGTAAAAATGGATAATTCTTTCTGCTGTGTAGCAGAAACATGATTCTTAGTGCCTACAATTTTTTCAATGTCTGCTGAATCACTGCAGTTTAGGATGACCCAATCTGACAGCTGTGACTCCATTTATGCATAAGAACAACTCCCTGATATGCTTCAAAGCAATGCTAAGATTAAGAGACTTGGTTTATTTACTTGTAAATTTTGGTAGAATTATTACTGGGACCTGGCTGGAGTACAGGATGATAATTGCACAGCACTCAGGTTTGCTTGGCCTGACGCGGAGTATTTACTCCTGTGGAGGAGCACACACAGTTCCTGCTGGGATCTGTCTAGGGATATGATGGCAATGCTTTGTAGGTCAAAACACTGGGACCTCTTGGAAAGAGTGTTCTTGGGCAGTTGTAAAATACTTGACATACTGGCAGGTATCTTTGATGTGCTCTGACTGGGCTGGAACAGATCCAGCAGATGGATTAAGTTGATGGATGATATTCTTCCCATTTCTGTCTTTCCCCACAGTGATGTTCCTTCTCCGAGGTGAAGTGCTGGGGCTGGGCAGAAACACTGTGTGTACAGCCTCAGTGCACATGAAGCTGCATAAGGGCAGGAAAGGAGGAGGGCATCGGTGCTGTTTGAACTGCTTCATGGCCACTCTACTCTGTTGAAATCCTACACTGATCCCACACTAAGATATTATCTGTTGAGGAATGGGAGGGCACAAGGCAAGGGAGAGATCCCATTCCCATTCACTGCTCCTTAAAACGTTCTGCTGCCCTGCCTAAAGGTTTAGAAATTATGTAATAGTTGATGTCATTGTGCTACTTTTTTGAACGTGTATATCTTAAATGCCTTGAATGGTTTTTGGTAATCACTATTCCAGCTGGACAATTGAGAGGATGAAAGAGAGTCTAGGCTGCTTTCTAACCATGTTCTTCTGTCCAAATATTGCCCACCAATGTCTCAACATCCAGAGATTCGTCTGCCTTGTAATCACCTTGAGCTGCTGTGAACTTCTCAAGAAAATTTCTACCATCAGAGACACTTTTATGCTGTTCTGAAAACAGAATTATTTAATTTTATAGTTCTTATAAGTTAAAAGAAATCTAGAAAAAGTTACACTAAAATTAATTTTAGAAAGTCATGCTTCGAGTTATATATGTGGATTATGGCCACTTATATTG
>VYZW01003658.1:0-12476 GCA_013401315.1 Balaeniceps rex | reverse complement strand
CATTAACTTTGACACCCCAAATTCTTTCACTAATAATCATCAATATATGAAAATACTTGCGGTGGTTTGACCCTGGCTGGATGCCAAGTGCCCACCAAAGCCTCTCTATCACTCCCCTTCTCAACCGGACAGGGGAGAGAAAATGTAACAAAAAAGCTTGTGGGTCGAGATAAGGACAGGGAGATCACTCAGCAATTACCGTCATGGGCAAAACAGACTTGACTTGGGGAAAATCAGTTTAATTTATTACCAATCGAAACTGAGTAGGTAATAAGAAATAAACCCAAATCTTAAAACACCTTCCCCCCACCCCTCCCTTCTTTCCGGCTCAACTTCACTCACAATTTTCTCTCCCTCCTCCCCCCCAAGCAATGCAGGGGGACAGGGAATGGGGGTTGCAGTCAGTTCATCACATGTTGTCTCTGCTGCTCCTTCCTCCTCAGGGGGAGGACTTCTCACACTCTTCCCCTGCTCCAGCATGGGGTCCCTCCCACGGGAGACAGTTCTCCACAAACTTCTCCAATGTGGGTCCTTCTCACGGGCTACAGTTCTTCACGAACTGCTCCAGCATGGGTCCCTTCCACAGGGTGCAGTCCTTCAGGAGCAGACTGCTCTAGCATGGGTTCCCCATGGAGTCACAAGTCCTGCCAGCAAACCTGCTCCAGCCTGGGCTCCTCTCTCTCCATGGGTCCACAGGTCCTGCCAGGAGCCTGCTCTGGGGCAGGCTTCCCACAGGGTCACAGCCTCCTTTGAGCGTGCACATGCTCCAGTGTGGGGCCCTCCACGGGCTGCAGGGGGACAGCCTGCCTCACCATGGTCTTCACCACAGGCTGCACGGGAATCTCTGCTCCAACACCTGGAGCATCTCCCCCCACTCCTTCTTCACTGACCTTGGTGTCTGCATAGACATTCCTCTCACATATTCTCAATCCTCACTCCACCTACAGTTTGTGTTCCCGGTTGTTTTTTTTTCCCCTTCTTAAATATGTTATCACAGAGGCACTACCACTGTTGCTGATGGGCTCAGCCTTGGCCAGTGACGGGTCTGCCTTGGAGCCAGCTGGCATTGACTCTGTCGGACTTCTATTGGCAGCTTCTCACAGAAGCCACCCCTGTAGCCCCCCCCACTACCAAAATCTTGCCATGCAAAGCAAATACAATACTATAGAGCTCTGAGAAAGAAAAGTGATGTTATTAAGCCTAAGGATATGTCAGTGAACAGCCATCGTCAGAGGTCAAGATACACCATTCAAAAAGAAGGGCTTAGAGAAGACTTACACATCACTGTCTTTTTGTCCTTGAAACTCAATATTCAAGATGCATTAGATGACACCCTGAGTTTCTTTGTATATTTCATATCCCAGCAGCAAAAGAGTGTCTCAGGGCAGCCATTCCTACACAGCTTTTCTGTTACCCTACAGATCCTCAGAGCAAAGTATTTTGTCCTTCAGCTTCAAATCCTTCCTGACACCTGAACACAGAGGGGATAAAAAAGGTATTTTTGCCTATTGCTTCCGTTATAAAGAAGCCCATACTCTGTTACTTGGGAGACAGTTTCCCCTACATACCTCATGCCTTTATATATGATGCTGAAGTTGCTTTTAAGGTGCTTACTCAATCAGTCAAGCCAGAGTGATACAAATATTACAGTGTTGATGTAGTTGTGAGTTCATAAGTTTCCATGGTTTTAACTGATCAGCTAATATTTACTGCACTAATACAAACACACTGTGAAGCTGTACTTGTGTCACTGTGGAGCAAAATCCCATCCCCTGGGGGAATGTAGTGCACACATATTCCTAAAATCAACAGAAGGGGTTGATTGGTAACACCTACGTTATACAAATAGCATAAACTTTTCAGTCTCTTTGGAAAGGACCAAACTACTTGCCTTGAAAAAGAGAATAAAAAGACTATGTTCTCCCTTCAGGCTGTATATCCAATATTCTTCTCAAGAATATTTATTAATAATCTACCTCAAATATCCAAAGCTATTTGATTAGCTGACATTTCCCATTTAAGAATGTCTTTTCAAATTTATGGCTATTATAAACAAGGTTGTTTAAAATAACTAATGAAAATGGCTTGTTATGATTAAATATTAATCTTTTACATTCAAGGAAAAGATGAATATGCCTATAATGCAAAATGTGTAAGATAAGTCTTGTACTTACTCTTGGGATTTAAATTCTTATCAAGTATATTTTTAAATGTGCAGTTTTAGTAATGATGTTGTTGCCAGATGTATGGCTGTTACTTCACAAACATATTTTTGAAACATAACTCAGCTAGGAAGCTTTTTTTTTTTAAATACATATTCACTGCCTGTTCCATGTGCCTCACCCAGAGAATTTACACTGCTGTATCACAGTTAGGCCATATTTTCTAACAAGAATGTGATTTCTGAAAAACAAACAAACAAAAAACTATTCTCTAATTGTTAGATGCCCCGTATCACCCTTCTGCAAACTGGCAGAGTAAGTACAAAAAGAGAATTGTTAAAAACCCGTTGAAACCTTATTATACCACAAGCATATTCTAATTTAGCTTCACAGAAAATATTGCTTAGTAGGGATGCTTATAAGGTTTTTTTTCAGTAGCTGTCACACTTAGCCAACAAAGAAACAAAGCTATTTTGCCTTGAGCAAAACAAACATAAAAAAACCTCTTAAGAAGTAAACAAATCTTCCTCTTGTTTATCATCTCAAACCAAGTGTAGTGAGAATAAAATAGTTCAAGGGATGATGACATTAACAGCGAGACACAGTTGTATGATAAACATATGGATTTTTAGCCACAGCTGTGAATGCATGGTATCATACAGGTGTCCCACAATGCCACTTGGTATGTCTTTGTCTTTTTTGTTAGGAAATTCTAGTACTCTCCAGTTTTTGTTGATACCACTAAGGGCAGCAGTACTCTGGTACAGTATCTTTGACACTTCTTTAAAGGAGGGGAACGAGTGACTAATCTGGGAATCAAGCCCTATGCAGACACACTTCGAAGCTGGAGTTTCTTGTTTATCCTCTTACTAGAACTCTATCCTCTATCTGAGGACAGCTGACCCCATCTTAACTTTCAAATGTATATTATAAACATCTAAGTAAAACAGGAAAGTAAGTGTGGTCTTTCATTGTCTTCATTGGCTAGGAACATTAGGCTACCTACAGTCAGTCATTCCAAACATCCAGCCAGCCGTGAGTCCTCTCTCTGACAGTGACTGGTAAGGGAAGCCTAGGGCGCAAGTTGGGTACAGGCAACATCACATGTGCTATTTCAGAGGACTGTGTCCAGTCCTTCCTGAGCACTGCACTTCAGTGTATTCATGTTCCCTGTATTGTTAACCGAATTTCTAATCCAAATGCAAAGCCATTCCCACTAAATGGTACATAGTTGCTCTCTGAATGTACAGTACATTCATTTGATCAAGGTGGAAACTATCCGTATCTCTCTGATCTCAGAGAAAAAAAATACTTTTGAATGAAAAAAAAGAAAAAGAGAAGCTGTGTGAGTTTTAGGAAGGAAAAGTTTTTATGAACTCTATTTTTTCTTCAGCCATTCATTACATATGAAAGATGGCAGAAGGCTGAATTTGCTTGATGGGTCCCTGATGACTCAGAACCCAAAAGGGTCTGACCAGGCCATATAGCAATATATAGCCCCTGATGTGGGCTAGTCCTGACTGTGAATGAATTTTTATTGAGCTGATTATACATATATGAATTAATCACATTTTATTTTGAAATCCCAAAATGTCAATTTGAAGTTTTATCTTTAATGCTAATTTAAAGTATGTTTTCATATTTATTCTTATTATAAGGTCATGATCCAATTTTATTTGGCTTTAATAAACTAAGCAAATAAGAGATGAGTCCACTTGAAAGAGCACAAAATTAATGAATAAAATTGTGAGAAAAGGTGTGTAGTAACAATTGTTTTACAAGAGGTAGCACAGAGAAATTAAATAATCTCAGCCAAGGGTGAACCAAGAACTTAGGGGAATGATTATGTAGTCTACAAAGACAATAAGCAAAATCCTCTTCTACTTTGTTTTCCTTTTTCCTTCACCAAACCAATTTACATTATTCAACCTGTACTGCTGGACAAGAGGAAATGGAAAGTCACTAGGTGTATCTAGGTTCGTTGTCATGTCTGGACATTCTTCTACCTGTCATGTTAGGCATAATAGGGCTTTTTCCAAGCACCAGCAAGTGTCATTGTAGAAGGTAAGCACAATGTGAGGATGGTGTTGGGAGTCCAATGACTCAAAGTTAAGCCAAAGCTATCATGCTGCATTTGTGACTGCACAATGAATCTCATGGACTTTTCTGTGTTGTTTTGCAATTTGTTCACTATATCAATATATTTAAGGATCAAACTCCACCTCAGGTAATATTTGAAAACTTGTGAACAATTAAAAAGCATAATTTAATCATTAGAATTGATTGCATTATAGCAATATGTATAAATGCTTTACCTTTCCATGCTTTACTGATAACGATGTTCAAAACACATAAAAGCTTGCCATATCAATGAGGCATTGCTTTTAAACAAATGTCATTTCCTGATAGCTTTTGTTGCTAAGCAAAGCCAACTGAAATTAAGATTACACAACTATGATTTGAAAAAGGGAGAGAAAACATTACAGGCAACCGGTGTTTGTATTACTTTAGGCAATCTATTGCGAGAAAAAGTAGGTAAAACAGGGTGATAAGTGATACATATGTTTCAGAGCCTTATCTCAGACTGCCACTTATCTCACCTCCTCTCTTGAACTCTATTTCAACCATTCATTTATACATGTCTCTGTCAAAATATAGAGAATTCCCTGACTCTTACACTGTTTTCTTTCTGTCCTGCAACCTGCCAAAGGAACTTTGGCTAGCACTTACTGTTGGGTGATCTCTCTCTCCAAATGGCATTTGGGGCCAAATTAGCCTTTTCTGCTTGGTAAAGGAAAGCTCTGCAAAATTTTGGATTGTGCTGAACAGTGCAAAAGCAAATCTTTACCTTGCTTAAGATTGCCATTTGTCAGATAATAAAATGATTTGCTCTTATCTCCTTTGTTCATTAGTATTTTTGTGGAGAGCAAATTCACTCACCATTTCCAGTGACTAATTTATTGATTGTCACATTGTAAGTCTTGTCTCTCATACTAACACTATTCTCTTTAACAGTCTTGCCTTCTTCCTGAGTGGATTACTCCTAGAGTTAATGCCACAGTTGGCAGTAAGCACAATTATTTATACAGTTCTAATCTGCCATTGTTTGGAAGACAAACAGGCAAAAATAAATTGCATCATCTCTAGGTATAAATGAGTTGCATAACTTTTTCATATCATCTGACTACAGCAACAATTCTTTATTTAAACTCAAACACGAACAGTGAATGCCCCCTTGTTACTGCCTTTGGAAAACACTAAACATGGGAACAGATATTTGGGAATAACATTGCTGGAAATGTGTGACTTCAGAATAAGGCTCAATGGGTTCATTTGGTGGATGTCAGTAGGCCTTTCCTGTTGTAAAATAGCGTGTAACACTTTCAAGAAACATTGATGAGGAAGGAGCTGACGCTTGGTACCATAATGGTAACACCTGAAGTGTATATAAGAAATTTTCCGACTTGTCTTGAAGCCAACTAAATACACAGGTGGAAGGCAAAAGGTGTTTCATACCTCTGTGCATCTTTTGAAAGAAACCTTTATAGAGATCATGTGAGAATATTTTGAGGTAATAGGAGTATGTTTATATAATCATGCATGGTATTTTTGTTAGTGATCTTGGCAGAAAAAGCAAAAATATTCTGGAGTTAGCAAGTGTGATCAATGCGAGCTGGATCAGAAGAGTGCACAGGAAAGCCTTCGGTTATGTAAATGGGGTGAAATACAGTGTCATGAAACCACATGCAAATTCATTCAGTAGGACTGTTCAGGACAAGCACCAAAGTGCTCTGCTGGGGCCATGTAGCTTTTTTCTCCATACAGCTAATTAGTTTTCACGGAGCCCTGCAAAACGTAGGGGGGTTGAGTATCTTTGAGAACATTCAGAGAAACCCGCGTAGCCCATTTTATACTCTACTGCACTATGCAAACATAGTTTTAGTGACTAGTAATGAGAATTGCAAAGAAAACTCTTGTTTTGAGAATGACCAATGAGAAAAAGTACAAATTTGCGCATTTTGTGAATTGTGAAAGAATATGAATTGACACTAATACTGCTGGGAGACAAGCAAATATAGTGCTAAGAAGGGTCACAGATGGCATTTCAACTTCAGACTGGGAAATATGAGGATCACTGTATCTAGTGAGACCTACTTTAATTGTACTACGTACAGAGATGGTCAGCCATGTTTTGAGACTGAATTGTTTGAGCAAATGAAGTGGACCTTTCATTTTGAATTTCATTGCAAAACAAAAGCACAGAGAATAACAGAAAGGAAATGAGAAAGACCAGAGAAAGATAATCAAGGATGAAAAGGAGAAAAGTATCTTGAACACCAGCACTGGCGCAAAAAGCAGTGATTATACACTGACTTTCAATAACTCCCCAACCATCAGAACAATCTAGTTTCCAAAACAACGCCCATTGCTACTGTGTGTGTATTTTCTATTTTAACAGTATGGGTGGGTGTACTGATGTTGGCTGGGATAGAGTTAATTTTCTTCATAGTAGCTTGTATGGTGATGTGTTTTGGATTTGTGATAAAACCAGTGTTGATAACAGACCGATGTTTTAGTTATTGCTCAGCAGTTCTTACACAGTGTCAAGCCCTTTTCTGCTTCTCATACCACCCCAACAGCGAGCCAGTTGGGAATGCACAAGAAGCTGGGAGGGGACACAGCCGTGTGGTGGCGCATCCCTCCCCCACTTTCTAGCTCCGACTGCTTTATGACCTCAGGGATTCCTGCCAAGACTGCAACCTTCGTATAGTGAGTTGGACAGTTAAGCGCCCCTTAATTGTACCAAAAACTCCTACATGGTTGAGGAGGAGAGCGGCACTGTCCTTATCAGAAACTCCTATATGGCTGAGGCAGGAAGTGAGAGCAATTAGCTATCCCCTGACAGCCTTGAAACGTACCTCACCTGGTTTGTAACCGAGTGGAGCGGTACCATCGTTACTGGAATTCCGGTAATTACCAATCCAGATTGTGGCTCAGATGGAAATTTATGACTAAAGCCAATCATCTCGCAATCCCATAAAACAGCAGTCCTAAGTGAGGCCCTTTGAGCTCNGCACCTAGGCTCCTCTCTGAGAAGGAGTTTAGAAAGCAAGGGGGTCTATTCTGAATCTCGTGACTCAACAGGAGGGTTCCCCTTATTCCCCTACACCCAGATCTCTCTGCGAGTCCTTCTAACTTGAGTGTAACTTATTTTTCCTTTGTGTATTTCTTCCATGTAGTAATAGAGTGAACCTTGCCATCTTCAAATCTTTAAGTCGCTGTTTTGATTAATTTTGTCTAATCACTTTGTTAATCGACTGATGATTGAGTGCTATTAAAATACCACAATCAAATCCTGCGATTTGTCACTAGTAAATCCTAAACTACTACTAAATCAAACTGCGTTGCGTAAAGTCACTCATTCACGACAAATTAACATAATCAGCAGGATTCACAAATCCATAATCACGACAAGCCGGGACAGCTGACCCCAACTGACCAAAGGGATATTCCATACCATATGACGTCATGCTCAGCATATACATCTAGGGGAAGAAGAAGGAAAGGGAGGACATTCGGAGTGATGGTGTTTGTCTACCCAAGTAACCGTTATGCATGATGGAGCCGTGCTTTCCTTGTGATGGCTGCCTGCCGATGAAAATTAGTGAAGGAATTCCTTGTTTTTCTTTGCTTGCACACACAGCTTTTGCTTTACCTATTAAACTGTCTTTATCTCAACCCACGAGTTTTCTCACTTTTACCCTTCCGACTCTCTCCCCCATCCCACCAGGGGGGGAGTGAGTGAGCAAGCTGCTGTGTGGGGCTGAGCAGTCTACCGGGGTTAAACCATGACAGTGGGGGAAGGAAATATTGTTTAATAATATTACTTAATATTGCTTTTGTTGATTATGGGAAAAAAAGCAGTTAAAAAGTCTGAGCACAGAAAATTGTTCTCTAACAAAGAATCTTTAATTAATTAATTAATTAAACAAAAACTTGGTGATTCCTGCCTTATTTTGTGTTTAAACTTGGAATATTACAAAGGTCACAATAATAGCGATAAAAATATATTTAAAGATTTGAAAGAGAAAAATAATACAAAAGACATCAAAAGCATATCTAATCTTCTGTTTATATTTTTGCTATATATATCATTGGGCTATTCAACATTTCATAAACTAAAGCCTAGATTTGAAAGTGTTATGGTATAATAATTAATTTTATTATTTTCATTTTCTTATTCTTTGTATGGTCATTCATCATCTTCACCAGCTATAGTAGCTGCTTCTGGCTGTATAGTTTTCAACAGATACCAGCTTAGATTTAACCATCTCTGACCCCCATAATTTTAAGTTGTTATGTTTTGGCACAAAAAAATTATTCTTCATCCCAAATTGTCTAACCTTATATTTCCACCCTAATAACCTGTATCGAAATTTTGAGCTCCTTTCTCTGGATTTAAAGTAACTATAGTATACATATCACTGGCATCATTAGAATCTGAAGTATAGTTTCTCAGCTTTACAACAATATGATAGAAGTCACCATCTGCTTGTCCTTCAACTTCCTTTATGGTTTCCTTGTTACTTGTCATGTATTGTGTTTTTAAATTTTCTTTAGCTGTATCATTAATCAACCAACTGGTGTGCAAAAAGCAGCTTTTATTTCCTTCTAAAGCAGATTGCATTTTTTAGGATATTATGCTTTTTTTCTCATTGTAGCAGACACTTTACCTCTGTGTCTATGGTACCTCTCTGTTTTGCTTCAGTAATGTCGTGGTTGAACCCCAGCCAGCAACTAAGCACCACACAGCTGCTCGCTCACTGCCCCAAGGTGGGATGGGGAGAGAATCAGAACAGTAAAAGTGAGAAAACTCATGGGTCGATATAAAGACAGTTTAATAGGTAAAGCAAAAGCTGCACGTGCAATCAAAGCAAAACAGGCAATTCATTCCATACTTCCCATCGGCAGGCAGGTGTTCAGCCATCTCCAGGAAAGCAGGGCTCCATCACACCTGATGGTTACTTGGGAAGACAAACGGCATCACTCTGAACGTCCCTCCCCTCCTTCTTCTTCTTCCCCTAGATGTACATGCTGAGCGTGACGTCATATGGTATGGAATATCCCTTTGGTCAGTTGGGGTCAGCTGTCCCAGCTGTGTCCACTCCCAACTTCTTGTGCATTCCCAATTGGCTCACTGTTGGGGTGGTGTGAGAAGCAGAAAAGGCCTTGACTCTGTGTGAACACTGCTCAGCAATAAGAAAAACGTCCCTATATTATCAACACTGTTTTTATCACAAATCCAAAACACAGCAGTATACCAGCTACTAGGAAGAAAATTAACTGTATCCCAGCCAAAACGAGCACAGGTAAAGTAAGTAAAAACTAAAAAATCCCCATTATAGATTGGCTGATAAATGATGAATAAAAAAGGAAAAGATTTTGCATTGAAATGTACATATCAGTGTGTGAGGCAGACACACTGGTTTTTATGACATAGAAGAATTAATATTGTAAATCAGAATTTATTCCCATTATGCATCTTTACAAAGAATGGCAAGGAAGATATTGTTGTGGTTGATTTTAATCAGACTATAAATCTTTATTTATGTGATAAATATAAAAATTATGCTAAATCTTAACAAGAATTACCAGGGGAAATGCTTTTTTTCAAGTGATGTTATAAATGTTTTCAGAGTCAGAGATGTACTTGTGGGATTTTAAACTGATAAAGGTATGAAAAAGGCAAGTTATCACCAGGTTATAAATACCAAACTGTCTCTAATTTAAAAGTCATTTCAATTTCCAGTATTTTCCTAGTTAAAACATGGTTTCTTAGGAATACTAGCTAGCTAGTAACAAAAGAGAGATGCCAATGATAAATCCATTCGCATTTTAGTCTCTGCTTTTCCCTTTCAATAGTGAGTATTAGGTTTTGCACATATTTTATGTAGTTCTAATTAATTTTCTAGAATCTACTGCTATAACATCCACTGAAAGGATGGCTGCTTAGGACCTCAGAGAAAAGTCTCATTACTCTTGATGATATATTGCCATTACTGAACTGCTCTGGCACAAAATTAGTGTCTTTTGTTTGTGATACTATAATTAACAGTAATTCATTTTACAGGATAGCTCTTATAGGGGAAGAATTATAACTAGTTATTAGTCTCCAGGGAGTTAAGTCTTTACAGGACATCTGAATGTTTCTGTAGTGAGTGTTCCCTTTCTGTTCATAGACATATGAAACAGGTGCCATTAAAATATATAAATCCAATCTTCTAGCCTTAACTTTGTAAAGATTTTACTACAGATTCCTAAGGCAATCAAATGTGGTTACTAGATGGTGTCCATTGCACATTGGCAGAGAAAGTACCAACATGAAAATAAGGTGAGTAGGTACATCAATACCCTGGGTTTAAAATGCTGTACAAGATTTCTGTATTGTTCCTGAAACCAAATACCGGGAAATTCAGGTTAAAATGATTCAACTTTTAAAAGAATTTCATTGGTGCTGAGGCATGAAAATCTTCATTTGAGGAACAACCATTACTCTGAGCTTCAAAGATCATCATAAGGGAAAAACAACAGCAACCTAAAGAAATTAAAAAAAATCACATTCATGTATTCTAGAATCACATTCAGCGAAGTGCTTTTTTTGTAAAGGCATATTTAGCAGACAGGCACTGAGGTATGGCGGTTACCTGTACGTACAGTCAGTAAACATAACTTTGGTTTGTTAGGATGAATCTTTCAAGATGCATTGAAGACAGCAATATGAGAACCATTTGGATGCACTGCATGTTTTCAGATAAATGATTTGGTGAAATCCTTAAAAAAAAAATCTGTTTGAATAATTTTTGTTCACAGATGGCAGAGTCATACAGTGCCCATATCTTCTGAAAATAATTTTGCTAATACGGGCATATTAAAAGCTGTCAGCTGTAAGAAGTACTCAGCTTTATACCTTCTTAGACAATATGTCACAGTGTTTTCACTGAACGTAGTTCTGAATTGCCTTGAGTTTTGAAAACCCTCTTTCTTATGGTTCATTTCCCATTTGCTATACTTTCTAAATTTCTGATTTAGGGAAGACAAGACATAATCACACATTTCATTATCAGCCCATCTAGCCCCAAATAAGCATCCATTGCATGGAGATAAAATGGAAAAAGAAAAAAACAAACCAGGAGTAAATTTAAATGTAGGTGTTATGACATATATAATACCCATGACAGGGAAGAAGGTTAACAGCATGGGTCTTGTTTCAGTCATTCTTTCTCTCTTCTGAGAATTATAGACAAGATTTTAGTGATTCAGAACTATGAATCATGGTGGCTTCATTTTGTCTGACACCACTAAGACTGGAGAAGTAGGTTTAGATTTCTTTTGCTTTTAATTCATGATTATGGATGTAAGCATATGTACTTATTTCTGTACTTTTTTACTTCTTAATATTGTCATTTAAAAGAAGGTAAATGCTATATTGAATGAAGTAATTTATACTTTATTGTTTGCCAGGGGGAAGGGAGCTTGTAGCTACGAGGACGAACCATGTAGTAAGGGAGAGGCATGGTCTCCTTCCTATTGCCTGTTTTCTACTATGGTTATTTATTCCTTTTCCAGTCTGTTTATTCATCTTGCACTCCTTAAAAACTTATTGCTGAATGAGCTTTTTTTATGACATAGCAAACTTGGTCTACTGCAAAAAAGAAAAAGTTTTTTAAAGCTTCCAGTCTGCAAACTGTTAATCCCAGCTATAGCCAGCCATGCTGCCTTTATCCTTCTACTTCCCCATTTATTTTTCTGGGACTTTCTTTTTAGAAAAGCAGGATCAGCCATTGATCCTTAGGCAAACTGAGAGTCTTTATTACATTTCATGAGGACCAGCTTTCACCTTTTGGTTTTTGGGACCTGGAGAACTATGGGTGTCCTCCATATTATCACACAGTTTTTAGGTTGGAAAAGACCCTTAAGGTCGTTGAGTCCAACCATTAACCTAGCACTGCCAAGTCCACCACTAAACCATGTCCCTAAGCACCACATCTGCATGTCTTCTAAATACCTCCAGGGATGGTGACTCAACCACTTCCCTGGGCAGCCTGTTCCAATGCTTGACAACCCTTTCTGTGAAGAAATTTTTCCTAATATCCAATCTAAACCTCCCCTGGCGCAACTTGAGGCCATTTTCTCTTGTCCTATCACTTGTTACTTGGTAAAAGAGACCGACACCCACCTCACTGTAACCTCCCTCCAGGCAGTTGTAGAGAGCGATAAGATCTCCCCTCAGCCTCCTTTTCTCCAGACTAAACA
>VYZW01003650.1:28250-45972 GCA_013401315.1 Balaeniceps rex | reverse complement strand
CAGAGACACCTGGGCCAAAAAGCATGGCATTGAGTGGGTGTATCACATCCGCTATGGTGCACCAGCCTCCGGGAAAATCAAACGATACAGTGGACTGTTAAAGACTACCCTGAGAGCAATGGGCGGTGGGACATTCAAACATTGGGATAGACATTTAGCAAAAGTCACCTGGTTAGTCAACAGTAGGGGAACTGCCAATCGAGCTGGCCCTGCTCAATCAAAACTTTTACATACTGAAGAAGGAGATAAAGTCCCTGTAGTGCACATAAAACATATGCTGGGGAAGACAGTCTGGGTCGTTCCTGCCTCAGGAACAACCTCTTTCTCAAAGACCTGAGTGCACTTGGTGGGTGATGCGGAAGGATGGGAAGTCCGATGTGTACCTCAAGAGGATTTGATTTTGGGTCAAAATAGCCAATGAACTGAATTGTATGATGTTAATTGCTATATAATACTGTGTATCATCAATTCTATGGTTGTTATATGCCATATCAATGGTATCACAGTAAGAATCGTCCAGATTAATGAAGAATGAACTTTGATGAAACCGAGCAAAGTGCAGCAGTGATGGAAACAGAACTGGCTTCAGCATGCAACCCTCCAACACCACATACCATCTCTCCTGCCCTGAAGGACTCTTATGACAAGTGGAGCCCAAAGTCATGGATAGAATGAATTCAACAGGCATTGAGGGGTGGCCCATAGCCTAAGGGAACAAAATCTATGTGTATATATCAAAAGACAGAAAAAGTGGTGGTGATTAATTGGAATGTATTGGAAAGGGTAGGACCTGGACATGACATAGATGGCATAGAATAAGGGGTGGATACTGTCCACCAAGTGACAACAAGTGATTGCATTGTACATCACTTGTTTTGTATATTCTTTTATCATTATTATTACTATTATTATTGTCTTTTCTTCTTCTGTCCTATTAAACTGTGTTTATCTCAACCCACAGGTTACTTTTTTTCCCCAATTCTCTCCCATCCCAGCAGGGGAGGGAGTGTGAGTGAGCGGCTGTGTGGTGCTTAGTTGCTGGCTGGGGTTAAACTACAACAGAGACTATTCAGATGGTTGAAATGGGCTTTATTAGCACAACTTTAATAATTGAGCCCTTTAGCAGAAAGAAAACAATATAAACATTATTTCATTACAAGCTTGCTTTTACCTTGCAAGCACAGGGAAAGCATTCTTAAAAAATTTGCCTGCTTTCTGATAGCTTTTTCAGTGATTTTTCATGAACTGTCATACAAAGGGTGAAGCTGTTTAATTTATTTCTAGTTCCTAATTTGAGTACTGCATATAGCAATATTCTTACTGGCAATCCATAGCACCCTGCTGTAAAAAATGGACTCTTGCTCCACTTAATAAATGTCCTGAGGCTGGGACCCAGCATGAGACTGTAATTATTTGGGACTTCTCTGTCTCCCCCCTGGCTTCTCTTGGTGTGAGAGGTGCCAGCTCTTCCCCTTTCTGTGTGTTTTCTTGTGATGGCAAGAACTCCTATATGTTTTGTTTAAAGAAAAAAAAATAGTTGATGTACCTGGGGGAGAAAAAGACATTTTGCTGCTGCAGCCTGCTTCAAATGGTAACCCTAAAAAGGAGAGAAGAGGCAGCACATGCCTTTCTCAGCTTGGGCCATGAGCTCCCAGGGAACATGCTGGAGTGCAGGGCAGGATGGGCTGAGAGAGACTACTTGGGGACCCTGCAGTTCATGCTCTCCATGTAAATATGTCGTTGGCAGGGAATGTGCTTGTTAACAGTGTTAAGAAAATATTTCTTCCCTCCATAGGTGAATTTTTGCTATTAATAAAGTTATATGATTTAATTTAATTGTGTCCTAATAAGGTCTTTTGTGTCTTAGAGCAGGTGCATGGTGGAAGAAGGGGCATAATTTCACTTCAAGGCTTTGGCCAATTGAAGATCCTGGCCTAACACTGCAAAGTCAAATATCCCCTCCATGTCCCTAGCCCTGAAGGAGGATGACAATCCTTAAATAAAGTATTGCCTTTTTTCCACCCTGCCTGGATAGCCCCTCCTTTGTTGGTGTAGGGAAACTTTGGTCCTGAGCTTTTGACCTAGCTCTTGTATACATCCAACAATAACCGATTATTTTTTAGAGAGCAGCAGAGAAGGATGTAAAAGACCTTTTAATACAATAGCAACCACCTTTCTCTTTCAGTTTGTGTTTCCTGAATCCTCAAACTGCCAAGCAAGACAGGACTTTTGTACCCAGAGGACAGAATGAACCACAGAATTTATTTTTGTCTTAAGTGGTAAGTAGAAGTGAAAACAGTTTGGCTTATCTTGTTAACATAAGCCTTGGGTTTGTGTCAGCAGAGCAGGGCTGAAGTTAGCTGTACAGCACTATGAGAACCCTTATGAGAATTATGAGAAATTCTTCCAATCATTCACATTCAGACCTTGTGTGAACCTGTTTCTGAGCTCCCTTGAACTGGGAGCTTGTTTGGACCTATCTTTGAGGATTTACTGTATGCTGCCTTTAGCTTTCTGCCCGAGATGCTTGCCCTTTCAGTTTTTAAGCAAGAATGTGCAAAGGTGGCTAAAAGCTGATGGCTGTACCCTCGAAGTTACAGAGGTTGGAGTGATATACTGCTGTCCATAGTGGGGGCTGTGCTATAAGTCGAGGACTCACTCACATCATAATTCAGGGCTTGTGTAACTGTCATGGCAGAACAACCTAGAAAGTTTCATCACAAATTCTCTCCCAGCTTGACCAAGAACTGTTAATGCCACTTCCCCTGTTTGAGGTTGTGTCTTCCCAAAGGGACATACAGATGACCCTAAATGGCTGAACCTAGGACCCAGCGCAGCCAGCACACGCAGTGGTTTGCACTGAAGGTGTCTAGAAACCTGCAGAAGGCAGGATGGGACTCACCTGTTTAATACCTTTATCTATCACCCTGAAGGAAGTGACTGAGTGCTGGCTCATAAAGTTCGTAGGTGACACCAAACTTGGGTTGCACCAGTTGCTGTGCTCAAGGGCATGGCTGCCATCTAGAGGGATGTAGACAGGCTGGAGGAATGGGACAATAGTGACTTAATGAAATTCAGCAAGGACAAATGCCAAGTCCTGCACCTGACAAGGACACAGACTGGCAGGCAGGGACCTGAGCATGAGCCAGCAGTGGCCCTGGCAGCAGTGAGGGCCAACAGCATCCGGGGCTGTATCAGTAGGAGCACAGCCAGTAGGTAGAGCGACAGATTGTCCTCCTCTACTCAGCACTTGTTATATCACATCTGAAATACTGTGGGCAGTTTTGAGCACCCCAGTACAAGAAAGACATCGATAAACTGGAGCAGGTTTAGTGGAGCTTGCATTGTCTTGAATTGCTATCGAACTGTGTCTTGAGATGCACAGAGGTGATGGGCTCGATTGCTGAGTGAGACGCAGCAGCTACCTCTACCCTTGCAATGGCCTTCACTCTTCCATTTTACACTTCCCACCCTACTATCTCGCTTTTGAATTTTGAAAGCTGCTTCCCACCTCCAAAGCAAAGTGAGATTTCTGGGAGCATGTTTTCAACAGGGCAGGTTTTTAAAGGCAATGCTGTTGTTTCTCAATTTGCCTACATATCTCAGTTTGACTGTGGTCGTAATTTGGAAGCTAATCTGAAAGGATGGGCCTGAAAGAATATTTTAGGGCTGAATACTGCCAAGCCTTGTGTGGACTGAAATTCCCAAACTGCTCCTTCAAGGCCTTAAAAGCTGTGAGTCAGGACTCAGAAAATCATGACATAAGTTTGGTAATAGAAGTTACTTATGATGATACATTTAGATGTGTCATAACACATTCAGATATATGCCTTCTGACAATACCCTTTTGACCCTTCTGGCTTTGTGGCCCGTTTTCAAGCTTTTCTCTATAACCAGAAGGGTTAGGAATATAAAGTGGTTTTTTTTTTCCTGACTTTTTTCTGGCTTTGAGTTTTAAACTTAATTTAAATTGGTAATAATATTTTGGTGTGTTCAGACAACACAAAATCTAAAATTTTTAAGATAAAGGCCCATGATTAAAATCTATGAGCTGGCAACACCAAAAATTGGATGCAAATATTGTAATTTAGTCTTATTTTCAATATAATTTATATGGATGTAGAGTATAATTCTTATGTCTAGAATTATAGTTCCTCTTAATTGACTGCTTAGCAAGTGATTATCACAGTAGTTCCTGGGGTTAAATATATGTAATAAAATAATGTTTGCTTTCTCTTTCCTAAGAAGTTCATTGGCTCCATTAAGTGTGGCAAAATTTTTCCCCATAGCAGAGAAAAGCAGCTATCAGTGAAGGATTTGTACCTAAGTAGCAGGCTGTAGTGAGAATTTAAAATTATAAATTTCCAGAGTGAATTATTATTTGAAGATTTACCCCTAGAGCCATACATTCAGTGTTTATATGTGATGCCAAGCTTCAGGCAAATATTCCTGACAATGTTTTCCTTGTGCCCTGCACTGACCGATGGAAATTTACAGCTGACCTCCCTGACAATAATTCTGTCAGAGGATCGGTCCTTCAGGCAAACTGCCGGCTCAGACATGAAAATCTGCAAATGGAAGAATGCAGAAAGCCTTTTGCATTAAAACTGTAGAGATGTAAATTTTCCCTGACAAAGCTGGCGTTGTGGCTTCTTTTGCAGCTTTCTCCTTTGTCATTTTCCTTCCAACTGAGGAGGGGGAAGTGATATTTTTCTTCTCCCAGGGCATGTCCAATCATACTAAAATGCTGTTGTACTAAATGCCAAGGACTCATTACTGTTCTTGAAAATTTGTCTCTCTAATGGAAATTTGTGGCCTCTGAGAAAGTTTCAGTTAGTTCCCAGTTCCATGTAACAAAATGACTTCAAAATATCAAAATAGAAGAGTTTCATTATGAATTAATCTAAGGGAAAGATTATTTTCATTGCAAGGGTTTTACTGGTATGTCATGCCCCTGAAGAGCTTTACGGCCATCAAGTACAATGTGCTATAAAAAGTGTCAGTGATTCAATAGGACACACTTTTTTTATTAACCAATTGATACATGGGACAATTTCGCAGGTGTTATGTTGCTGAAGGTGCTGGTTTTGAGCTGGGAAATACATTAATCTGTGTAACTATGTTCTGCCTTATGATTCACTTTTCATGTAATTAACAATTTACTTCTCTACCGATGTTCTCTGTTGGCTGTTGCTGTGTCCTGTAGAATAACTACTGTGATTCAGAGATCAGGAAGGTGAACCCATAATTTAATGAATAATTAACATGCAAATTTCATAGGTAAAGTGCCTTGGAAGCCCCAGGGCTGAAAAGTACCACACAGAAGTACTACACTGACAGTTAGGGTGAATTTATGTTGAGTGCAGACATGATCTCAGTTCAGTTCCTGCTTCTTTTGGACCCTTCCCAAGTAGTTACAGGTAATTTATTTAGGCTTAGGTTTTTGTGTCTGGTCCCTGTAGCAGACCACTGTCCTCACGAAGGTGTGCTTCACAGAAGCAGTCAAGAAGCTGAAATAAGATCCCTTTTGGTCAAAAAGCTGACAGAAAGCTCTCCCAGGCAAGAAGCCACAGATGATGCTCTCAAAATATTTTTATGGACAAAAGGGAACACATTATACATAATATACATATATATATGTATATATACGGAGCTAAGAATTTATTGTTAGGCCAGTGAATACTTTAACAGTCTAATCAAAATACAACAAACACATATTGTTAGTCCATTTGCAAGAATACCAACACTCATTGTCCGCATTGATTAAAAAAGAAATGCCTCTTACACAAAAAAGCCTACAAATATGGACCCCTTTTCTCAGGTGTGATGCTCAAAGTAGCTTGGACAACACGGGCTGGCAGCTTCCTGCTTCCTGGAGCAGAAGGGGCAGAAGGTGTTATGACAAATCATCAGCATCCTGCAGTTCTCAGCAGGAGGAGTGTGATGCTCATGGTAGGGCTTTCTTCTCCTCAGTGTTTTCCTTCTTTTGAAAAGCCAGCTGCAGCCTGGCAGTGGCCCCCAGCCCCAGACACACAGGTTTGTCAGGCAGTGACTGGGGGAGAAAGGGGTGCGTGTGTTACCCCTCCCCAGTGGGGCCATCCCCAGAGCTGAAGCTGGAGCAGGGGAGGCGCAGGGGTTAAACCAGTGACACCCAGCTCAAGGTGGTTCTTCTTCCTTTCTCTCTATTTTATGTTATTCTCTAGTTAGCTTTTCACTAGTAGATTTGGCCCTGAGCCACAGATTTTTGATTAATTCAGGTTTTGCTGATCTGGGTTTATACTTTTGGTCTGTCTCTAGTTTGGCAGCAGCAATGTTTAATTGTCTGATTTAAATATTGTCAATACTTGGTCAAGAAACATAAGCACTGCTTAGATGGTTCACAATACATGACAAGTGAAGTCCATTACATAAAACCTAAAGGTCATGTTGCTAACATGAACCGTTTGGTTCCTGTCACCCCCAAAATAAAAGTTGCTGACAGATAGTGATTATGTCCTTCTTGTAGGAAAAATTCAGTGGGATCAAAAATGATTCAGAAAGTTTTTGTTTGATAGTTGTGTGCATTATGGGGAGGCAGACTAGAGATAGCAGGCCACTAAAATAGACAGCTGTAGAGCCTAAAAGTCTTACCTGTTCTTGCAGCAGGTCACATGCCCTTGCTGCATGTGAAAGGCCCTCACAGAGCAGGAAGATAAGAGACTAAGAGGCTGCTAAGAGCACTGGGCCTGACAAGAAGCATTGGCCAGTGCTGCTCCTGAGGGTCCAGCTCCACGCACCAACACCAGGGACACCATCGGATGGCCCAAAGAGCACTCCTGACAGCAAGCACTGTCACCTGAGTTCACCCTACTACCTGTTTTCCACAATAAGGTAGACACAGCCCTTTATACCATGATAACATTCAAAATTATTTCCTTGTTTGCTCCTTCTGGCCTAAGAAAAAACTCTTAGTTCCATATATATGGTGTGTTCTCTTCTACCCTCAAGAAGATTTTGAGTGTAACAATACTCATCTTGAATTACACTCTCCTGGAAACTCTACTGACGTGGAAATTGTGTCCTGAAGATAGGTGCTTAATTAGTTTCTTCCAAATAATGGAAATAGGCTCATTTTTCTGTTTGTTTGTTTCATAGCATAGAAAGACCTAGCTAGGTTTCCTCCCTTGTATAGTTCAACTTTGCACTTAAGGCACTTATCCACGATGTACGAAAGACAGGTTCATTTCCCTTTCTCAACTAAAAGGGTTTCAATTTCATCTCTTCTCAGTCCCGTGTCCCATCTCCTTGGAGAATGTCTCACCATCAGACTGTCTGGGGATGAATGGTAGGGAAAAAAAGCTCAATTCTCTGCCCTTGAAGCTCTGTCACTGACATGAAGTAATTCAATACTCTTTGTGCCTGTAAGTGTGCCAAAACTGTGTATCCTACCTAGCTTTCAGAGCTCCTTATGTGGGAGAGGGCCTAACTGATTTCTGTGCCTCGATGGGTAATAAATTTATGAAACATTCACTGGTTGAGATTAATAGAGAGACCTTTGGAGACCTAAGGAGATCTTTATTTTTAGCATGCTTATTTGAAATATGTAATAACCATCAGAAATCACGAATCTGAATCAATAGAAATAAGTCATATATATATGGTATTTGAAACAACCTCCATAAATTTTTCTTGATCTACATGATATTGTGCTCATAAAGTACATGTGTTCTGGCACGTTTTTCAATCATAATGGTTCATGTGACCAAATAAAAAGGGATTAAGAGGAAAAGAGATTATTTAATTTACTAATTTCTCTACACTCTTAATTTTGCTAAAGCAGATTAATGATTTTGGTAACTGGTAGAAGGTTCAGAGCCCTGGAATTCTGTATTTTGGGAAAAAAAATCAAAACCTGTACTGACAGATAAAAAAATGAGTGCGACATGGACCAGCAAATGAGATTTAATAACAAAATTTGCTCATTTTCCTGTGCAAGTAGTTCTACTGACTTTTGCAAGACTACTGTAAGTTGAAACTAAGGCATTCAATAATAATAGCTGTTGGTTTTCAAAGAATTAATCTCTTCCTTCAACAGAACTGTCTCCTCCTGTATTATACAGTTAATCGACATCCATTTCTAGTGGTTTGTTTTTTCTGCATGGAATTATTTAAGACTTACTTATACACCTAGAGGAGTATGTCTAATGATAACCAGTGCTGATCCTCTGTACTTGCACCCTGACAGTCTATCCTAGCTTCTTGGGATGGCACCATGACTAGTATACTAGCTTTGTAAGACTGTCCCCTTGTAACTGCTATTTCTGTCCCTTGCTACTTAAAGCTATTCCATAACTATTTCTCTTGTACTTTTGAACTTTTATCACTGAAGAAAGGGAAAACAAATGAACCAGGCAGCTACAAACCCTGATGTCTGGATTCAACAGTGTGCCACACTTTAGGAGTAATTATGATGAAAACAATAATTGAAGAGTTGGAGGTGAAAAGGGGTAAAATGCAACATGGTCTTCCAAAATGAGATAGATTATGCCAGGCTGTGTTGGGTGTAGGCACCCAGTGCTGGCAGTGGGGGGGCTTGCAGGGGCGGCTTCTGTGAGGAGAGGCCGGGGCTGCCCCATGCCGGACACAGCTGGTTCCAGCCGGCTCCAACCGAACCACCACAGAGCATGGCTGAGCCCCGCAGCCAAGATGGCGGCACCTTGGGGAAAATGTGTTTAAGAATGGGCAGCAAATGCCACAGGGAGAGGAGGAGGGAACTAAAAGAGTGAGAAACAGCAGAGGGAACACAAGGTCAGAGGAAGAGAAGATGCTCCATGGTAGAGCAGATATCCACACTGTAGTCCATGGAAGACACCATGAAAGAGCAGGTGGATATGGCCTGAAGGAACTGTGGCCAATGGAGAGCCCATGCTGGAGCAGAGACAAGAGTGAGGAGGAAGGAGTGGCTGAGAGGAGCTGTTACGGGCTGACCCCAATCCCCATGCCCCTGCACTGCTCAGGGCGAGGGGAAGGCAAAAGAGTTGGGAGTGAAGGAGTGAAGCTGAGCCCGGGAAGAGAGGCGATAGGGGAAAGGTGTTGTTTTAATGTTTATCTTTGTTTCTCATTACCTGATTCAATAATTAAATAGCTATTTTAGTTGGCAATAAATTAATTTTCCCTGAATTGAGTCTGTTTGCCTGTCATGGTCATTGGTAAGCAATCTCCCTGCTTTATCACAACCCAAGAGATTTCTCATTCCTGTTTGCCCTATTTTCTCCCTGTGTCCTGCTAAATAGGGGGGAAGGGGAAGGGTGAGCAGCTGGGTGGGAGTTTGGTTGTTAGCCAAGGCTAACCCACCACACAGACTAATCTCATAGTTTCCTTTAATAACATTTTCTTGCCTATAGTAGCTGGAGACAGAACTTGCTGTCCTGGAAAAGAACTTACCACTCTATCAGTTTGTCATGATTGTATGTGAAAATCCAGTTTGAAGTCTGAGCAGCTAGGGAAGCTGTTACTGAAACTTTTTTCATATAATCATAGGATGGTTGAGGTTGGAAGTGACCTCTGGAGGTCATCTGGTCCAACATCTCTGCTCAAGCAGGACCACCTAGAGCCAGTTGCCCAGGAGCGTGTCCAGATGGCTTTTGAATATCTCCAAAGTGGGAGACTCCACAGCCTCTCTGGGCAACCTGTGCCAGTGATTGGTTACCCTCACAGGAGAGGTTTTTACTGATGTTCAGAGGGAACCTCCTGTGTTTCTGTTTGTGCCCATTGCCTCTTGTCCTGTCACTGGGCACCACTGAAAAGAGCCTGGCTCCATCTTCTGTACACCCTCCCTTCAGGTATTTATATACATTGAGGAGATCTCCCCCAAGCCTTCTCTTCTCCAGGCAGAACAGTGCCAGCTCTGTCAGCTTTTCCTCAGAGAAGAAATGCTCCAGTCCAGGGACTGTACTTCCCTTTGTTGATCTTTGCAAGGTTCCTGTCAGCCCATTTCTCCAGCCTGTCGAGGTCCCTCTGGATGGCAGCACAAACCTTGGGCATTTTTTTAATGGAAAGGCAGAGGATGAAAGCTGTTGGAGCTTTCAAAGTGGGCAGGTTCCACTGGAGAGAGAACTCTCCACCAACCACAGATGGAGTAGACCCCTTTTGCAGTTCAGTTACGTAAGGTTTGGAACATTTTAGGTAAGAAATTGTTTTGCTTTTGGTGTAATAAAATGGTTTTGTTTGTGCTAACTACCAAAAGCATCAAATGTTCGCCTGGCAAAAGGTCTTTCTAATCTATATCACAATCTGTCCAATTGAATCAGGGAGCTTAAACGAGAAACTCAACACTTAACTTTACAGAAATGCAGTCAGGAAAAATGTAGACCTAATGTAAATGAATTGCATACTAGGTACGCTGACACGGAAGTCACCTTGTCTTCTAGAATAAGGTGGCAGCCTTAGTTAAAGACAAATAAACCCAATATGTTTGTGTTTGATTTTGTTAGATTTGTTTGCGTATGGAAAATTGCAAGGTGAATATTGACATAGCAACAAGTTAATGTGTTGACATCAGCTTGGTGAAGACAATTTCCATAATTATCATATAATTCTTCAATTATCTTAATCAGAATCAATGCATTAACTAATAAAATGAAGAGATGTTTAGAAAATTAACACATTTGGTAGACAAATTAACATGAAAGTCTATGCAAAATAAGGTGGTTTTAAGGAGTTTGTCCACCACCAGTGCTCCTGGACCTCATGAATTCTTTCTGCTAGGACATGTCAAGGTAAACTAGGAAGCCAGATCTAGCCTCTGAGCAGTAAGTGCACTACTTGATTCCTGTAGTGCTTGCAATAACTTTATTCTGCCTGGTCAGTGACAAATTCCTCTGGTGTAACAGATGTTGTGTGAGCCCTGCCTAATCTCATTCTAGTTGGAAGACAGCAGAGAAAGAGGTTCCTCTCTCTTGAGGAAGTGTCCTCCTGTTCTGAAGGAGTTTCCTAAGTTTCATAAGTAAATCTGCATAGAGTCCTAAATAGTCACAGTTTGAGCTGGTTTTGTTTTCAGAGGAAATCTCTAGATAGTTCAACTGAGCCTTTTGTTGATGCCAACAACATACTTGCAAAGAATAAGTATTTCAGCTTTAGTGTATGCAGACTGGAGTCACGTAATGAGTTAAATATATGGGGAAGAGCATCACGATAATCTATAGTGGTGAAAGTAGTATGATAGATCTATACATTATGAGAGTGATTTTTCTGGACTCATAAGCCAAATTCAGAGATGATCTATTGAAGTTTAAGTAGGGGAATTTACATCTTCATAACTTTCTCTAGCATATAATCTGCATCTCTTAGGCTATGTATATTACAACCTTGTTTTATAGCATTTTTTAAATTGGATCACTGTGCTTACACTACGGTTTTAGAATTTACTTGCTCAGAGACTAGCAGAATGGCATTAATTTAAAAGAATGATCCTTGAGTTTCTTGTATTCTCCTTTAACGTGGGATCATATAAAATATTTAACAGAAGAGATAACTTTGTTCTTACATGTAGTGGGCCAAATTACAAAGGTCATGTGTAAAGGTTGCAATGTATATGAATCAGATTCTGTGGGAGTAGGAAAAAAATAAAAGTAATAGCAGCTCTGTCTCCCTTGCACCCATTTGCATTCACCTCTGATTTAAGTCCAGTGAAGCTGGATTTTAATGAACCACGGACTCTGGTCTTAAAACACTAATGTAAACTCTTCCAGCTTTGATTAGTGGAGGTAGCAAAGTATTAATTTTTAAATGGGATGTTCTGTGCAGGGAAGCTTTTTGCCAAAGTGTATCTAAAAGTCCTACTTAAGATGGAAATCTAAACAAGGTGCCAAAGGAAGCAATGAAATAGGATTGTCAGCTAAATTTTACTAGGAGAGATTATATATAAAGATTCTCAGTAATATTGCATTGCAGTGAAGTCCTACTCTAAGAATTACTAATAAAACAATACAACATTTATTAGACTCAATTATGCATATCCGAAACCTTTTCATGGAGCTCTTCGTTTAGCCATAGCTTTTAAATGAGTGAGAATGGACAGATGCATTAACTCCCTTCTCTGCTTCTCAAGCCTTTATTCCACCATTAGGTTTCCTAAACCAAAATCTTCTGTGCTTATTCTAAAAGATTCCTCTCAGAGGATGGATTCAGAGTTTGATGTGGTCACCTCTCATTCTGCACAAGAGCTTGAGACAGCAACAGTAGTGCCAATATACACACATTGGCTGCCCCTGTTTTGTCTCATGCAGTGTTGGTTTGTTATAGGCTCTTTGCTCTGGATCATTGTACAGTTCAGGAAAAGGATGGCTGTTTAAGACTAATTTGAAATTTCATGGCCACCATGACAGGGTTTAACCTAAAGAAACTGGTATATTCTTTAGTATATAGAGGATCATATTGAGGAAGGGATTCAGTGCCTTGGGAGAAGATGAATAATACATTTTTCCCCATGACTAGACAATTGCATCTTGCAGTTTGAGGCACAAGTATGCCTTTGTTTCAATTAGGATAAAGAATTTTCTTGGTGGTTCTTTTATGAAGATTCAGTTTTAAAATTCCTTAATGGTTTATAATTTGTAGCCATCTATCAGTGGCCTGGTAAGGCATAATAACTGTCTCCTATTCTCAGGCATTAATAAGTTGCTTCAAAGCATCTTTTTCCTAAGCCATACCAGTCATTATAATTTACCCTACTTTCCATTATGCTTTAATTACCTGATCATCTGTGCAGATTATGGTTCAGTATTAAAAAAAGAAGGGAGATTCATAACATTTGTCAGAAGCAAGTGCGTTTTTCTCATCTTCACCTGCTGTGTATGTTTGCTCCAAATTAAGCTGAGGGTGGTAACTGGAGAAGTCAAAGAGGTTGTGTGAACTGAAAGTCAATTTGGTGTGCAGGAGCACATGGAGCACATGGCACAAAGAATGCTTTCTTATGAGACATTTTTGGTTTTCGACTTTTTAGGTACCTGTAATTATTTATGCTATATTTATGCAGATTTATTAATTATGCTAATTATAACCAAAGTATCTCCCCAGCACATAAGGCTGGCAATTATATGTGACCTCCAAAACCAGAAACTTGTAAGAAACAAGTTAGAATTACAATGCTAGAAAATACAAGCCCTTCTATGAGAGCTTCTGCATCCAGGCCTGCATTTGTCCTGGAACCAAGCAGTATTCTCACTGCACTGTGCAGAAGCACAGTTTGAGTTTAGAGTGAAGGACTTGTCTCTTCCAGTTATGTGCTATCCAGTTATATCATCAGAGAACTTGCTTAAACCCCCCTGTTTTCCTTTGGTTGAATTTAAGTCAGAGCCTTAGCTGGATAAATTACCTTGTCTCTGAATCCAACAAAGCTATGTTCATGCACCAGCTGAAGATCCCAATGGATTATGAGCAATTGAAAGTAGCTAATTACCTAGCACAGGGGGTAACAACCCCTTTGTGGTATGGAGTGGAGAGCCCTGTTTGTTGGGAGCCTTTCTCCCTCACTGCGAGATGGTAGACTTCCCTGTTCCCTTGTCCCACAGTTCCCACTCTTTGCTCAGGAAAGCATCTCACCCTGAAGATTTTGGCTTTATCACTATTTGACTGAAGAGTTAAGACAACAGCATTTTAGTGCAAGGTACTAGAAAAATTCCCGCCATGTTGTTTTGAATCATGCACAGAAATATGCTCTACCTAGAAATAAAAAAGAATCTGCAGAGTGATATTCTTTACTACTTTATTTATTTATATTAAGGCAATATTGATCAAACGTTTTTTTGCTTTGGGCAATAGCAGACAGTACCAAAATTATGGTGTATTATTCAGGCTAATGCTTCATTTGTGTGGCTCCATCAGTTGATTTCATGCTGGTTTTTAGCTGATGGGGTAGTGACATGAAAGAAATATGGTAATGGCAACAAGTTAAATCAAATTATTTTTTTGCCCGCAACATGCAGAAGCAGCCTTTGAGCTCCAAGTCCTACCATTGAGGGGAAGGATAGGCATTAATTTTATCCAAATCTTGCATGTTCCATATGCTGTTTACTTCATGCTATGGCAGTAACTGATTTAAAATACATGCCCATTGTTTCCAAGTTCACCATGTTGTCTGGGCTTTACTGTTATAGTCCTGAATCTTTTGACCTTTTTTTTTCCTCACATGAGTGCTCATGGATCATATGGGCTAGATGTATCCTGATGTAAATAGGAGACAGGGAGGCCACGATCATGTCATTTTAGACAGGTACCATGTCAGACAAGGACATGTGGCATGGTCTCTGTGGCAAGGGACTGAGGCAGGGCTGTGATATGAAGCTATTGGCACTAATTGTGATTGCCAATGAAATACGTTGGAGAAGAGTGAGATTTCTTGCTTGTAGAGTTTGTGACAAATCCTGCAGATGTGCGTAATTCTGATTAATAATAATGGCATATTTCTGATAACTTTATTGGTTTCAATGCTTTTACTCTCATATAAAATATTAAGCAAATTTGTAAGTACTTGGTTGTCTGAGGACCGTGTTACATGGATGAAATGGTTCCTTTGACTGTAGTGATTGGAAAAGTTTCATAGGCAAAAGAAATACTTGACAGCCTTTGCCAAACTACCTGAAATGCTTTATATTGTCAAGTAAATTTGATTTTTTTTGTAAAGATATATGGGGAGGAGAAGTATCATGCGATAGGCCAGTAGCACTAACTTCAAACCTACTGGACTTAAGACAAGTCACAGAACCACTCAGTGCCTTAGTTCTTCAGTAACAAAAAAGCAGACAAGAATATTTCCATAATTAAAGATTGAAGTCTGTATATACTACGGTAATGAGACATAAATATTCTTAAGATAAGGTACTCCCACCCCACTCTCCAAGGATATGGGTACACAATAACCTTCTGAAGTGCAGTAAAGGCAAATCCAAATTGGCTCTGCATGAACCAGGTGGGATCTAGAAGCCCTGTGTCTCTTTTTTGCATGAATCACATCCAAGCTGAGATGGCCTATTGACTTGGATAAAGTGTCAGATGGCATATTCTGCCTTCAGATCTTGCCTGGATGTCCATATTATATTTGGAGGGTACCGTATAGACTTACAGCCTTGGTCTTCCTTGGTACAGATTTTTGCACCCCTTTTCACAAATGAAAGCAAATGAAATGTTGTTATATATATATCAAGTCCAGCCTGGACTGGATTCTAAGGGAATAGATTCTGATCTCTTCTGAGATGAAGAAAGATTCCTGAAAGATGCTGCTTGTTTTATCCTATCACATATGTGTTATTTTGATTCGAATTATTTTTGAGGTATTGATAGCTGGCTGTATGAGTGAATTTGAATATTAAAACCATACATTTACATGTCTCCTTGGATTATATGCCTCTGTGTTTTGTAAGGACATTGGATCTTGCAGGCACACTTGTGAGACACAGTACACACAGTACACATGTCAGTGACCTGTTAGTAAGTGCCAGGTTTAAAGACGCTGGAGTTTAAGGAGAACTATAATAAACAGACCAAGAAAATGCTGTAAGAGATTGAGTAATGTACTTGAAGAACAAACTGCAAACCAATGGTCTATTTAGTTTGCAGCCCTTTGGTGTTGCCTCATATTTGTTTGCACAGTGTCTCATGCTTTGCATCTGTTGGCAATATCATAAACGTATAATTAATATAAATTACAATTCATGATAGTCAATGCTAGTGCTAAAAGACCATTTGCTGAGGACAAGTAACTAAAATGAGAAGACAAGTTTCAGATGAGTTGCTTGCCAAGATAAAATAAATTCATTATAAAGGATGAAAACAGAATTTTTGTGAACCTGACTTACACATAGCTCTATGACCTCTTACAAAGATAAATAAGAACAACAANAGGATAACAATGTGGAAAGGATTGCAGTGATTTTACTGTTCTACTAACACTAAGCTTTCTATCACCATGTCAACCTACAAGAATACGTACTTGGTTCAGAGGTGACCAAGACACGTTTGACAGCTAGCCAGTTAGGGACCATACTGTGCGGATGCTAACAAGCTGGAGAAAGCATCAGTCAGGGAGGAAAGGCTGAGATGAGACTTCTGACACTTTTTGATCAAGACTTGTGATTTGATGTTGNGTAATGTACTTGAAGAACAAACTGCAAACCAATGGTCTATTTAGTTTGCAGCCCTTTGGTGTTGCCTCATATTTGTTTGCACAGTGTCTCATGCTTTGCATCTGTTGGCAATATCATAAACGTATAATTAATATAAATTACAATTCATGATAGTCAATGCTAGTGCTAAAAGACCATTTGCTGAGGACAAGTAACTAAAATGAGAAGACAAGTTTCAGATGAGTTGCTTGCCAAGATAAAATAAATTCATTATAAAGGATGAAAACAGAATTTTTGTGAACCTGACTTACACATAGCTCTATGACCTCTTACAAAGATAAATAAGAACAACAAAAAATTCCAAACTTCCCTTTTAAAGTCTTCACCAGTATCAAGGATTTGCCTCAGCTATGATTTTGTGAGACTGAGCTCCCTAAATGCTTTTGAAAACAGTATGCTGGAGATAATAAATGAGTGACTCAATGCTTTGGCACACTCCTGAAAATGTGAACAGTTGGGCCCACAGCTAACAGCAACAGATGGGGAGTTCTCCAGCTTTGAATGTTCAGTAGGAGACCACAGTAATCCTGTAAGAATGCCAAAGAAAACACCAAGTTGGAAGAAATAATTATTAGGCTTGTTGTCTCCTAGACTTTNAGGATAACAATGTGGAAAGGATTGCAGTGATTTTACTGTTCTACTAACACTAAGCTTTCTATCACCATGTCAACCTACAAGAATACGTACTTGGTTCAGAGGTGACCAAGACACGTTTGACAGCTAGCCAGTTAGGGACCATACTGTGCGGATGCTAACAAGCTGGAGAANGTCATGCTCAGCATATAAAGCTGGGGGAAGGAGAAGGAAGGGGGGGACGTTCGAAGTGATGGTGTTTATCTTCCCAAGTCACCGTTAAGCATGATGGAGCCCTACTTTCCTGGAGATGGCTGAACACCTGCTGCCGATGGGAAGTAGTGAATGAATTCCTTGCTTTGCTTTGCTTGTGCGTGCGGNTTCACCAGTATCAAGGATTTGCCTCAGCTATGATTTTGTGAGACTGAGCTCCCTAAATGCTTTTGAAAACAGTATGCTGGAGATAATAAATGAGTGACTCAATGCTTTGGCACACTCCTGAAAATGTGAACAGTTGGGCCCACAGCTAACAGCAACAGATGGGGAGTTCTCCAGCTTTGAATGTTCAGTAGGAGACCACAGTAATCCTGTAAGAATGCCAAAGAAAACACCAAGTTGGAAGAAATAATTATTAGGCTTGTGGTCTCCTAGACTTTTCAGTCCCCAAACTTGCTGATCGATACCTTTGTTCATGTTCACCTGATTAATGGGCCTTAATCTTTCCCATCAAAAGCAGCGGCAAAACTCACCCCAGATTGAGTAGAACCTCTCGATGTCCTGCATCACTTTTAAAAATGTCAACATTATGTCATCTTGTTTGGAGGTTGGCTGAAGACGTTTCATGTGGTAGACTTGAACTGTATGGACAGTGTTAACACCAGTTTAGATGATTGGTGCTACTTTATTCATGGCATGGTTTATGAATATCACCAGCAGTTTCACTTATATTTTGCCCACTTCATGTCAATGTGTGTGCTGAGCATCCTATC
>VYZW01003650.1:933-25745 GCA_013401315.1 Balaeniceps rex | reverse complement strand
TTTTGGTTTTTTTTTTTTTTTCCTGCTGTTATGCTTCTGCTGGTCAGGCAAAGAATATCAAATAAACAAAAACACCTCCACATGTCAGTAATGTACTCCTTTATTAATCATACTGAAGGTAATGACTTTAAATGGGTAAATCTGAGGTGGTGCATTTTTCTAGTTTTTCAAATGTGTAAAAAGAATGGTTAATTCCAGCATGGGAAGAAAGTTAAGTACAGGATAAAAATGATCTGAAATCTATATTTTCCACAAGGAATGAGAAAAAATAAGCAAGAACCTTGCCAGTGTGATAATGAGGCTGTGGGAGGTGGAAAATATCAATAAAGAGTCCAAAAAAGCTGATTGAAGCAATGATCTAATGAGCTCCTATTTCATAGCATTAGACTTTTTTCTTTTAAAGGGACATAGTCAAATAAATACACTTAGATATGATCTTGTTTTAAGGTCATTCTAATCTTGTGGAAATGTCCCTAGCTGTACGAGCATTTATTTTGTTCTTAAAATATTTAACTTTAGGAGCAATTTGATAAGATAGTAACTGCTTATAGGCTGTTATGCCCTTATTTTCCCCCTAATGTCTGTGCAGGAGGCAACAAATCTTCCCATACTCTTTTTTTTTTTTAGTAATTTCATTTTGATGAAACCAAATCAATTTCTTGTAGTCAACTGGGAATTACATGTAATTCAGATATTAGTAGTTTAAATGGACAACAGATCTCTTTCTGAGATTTAACTAATCAAGAAAGAGAAATCAAGAAAGTGTTTCATCGAGATCCAGTTAGGTCCCCAAAATTTCTAGTTTCAGAAATATCATTAAAATATTGGTGATTATGCTTTGATTTTGCCTTGTTTAGGCCTTGCTACTGTGACATCTACTAAATGCCTTGACCTGAAGCTCCATTTATTTTCCTAAATCCCCTCTCTCCCTCCCTCTCTTTTCCATGTATCTTTACTTTTTCCCACTCTTTTGTTTAATCGGTGCGTCCCAGAATCCTATTCTGTAGCAAAGGGAGGGAACAAAAAGAGGTGGCCTAGGGAAAATAATTGTTTCCATTTCAGTTCTGGCCCCTACCGCATAAATGGGTATGATTATTATTCCTTACATCAGTTGCTAGTAGTTCCATACGCAGTTCTGTCTGCTCCCACCACTGTCTTACCAAAATCTGCCAGGTGCTGCTTGCACACTGCCCAGTCCACAGAGTGGCTCAGCCTGTCTTGGGGAAGGTCAGCCTTGTGTTGAAAAGGAAGCAAGGAAAAACTTCTTTTGGTGCTACTGGAAGTGAGAGGTTTCTGGAACGAAGTAAGAAGCCATAGCCTGGTAGGAGCATCTAGCCAGCTCTGTCCTAGGTGGAGGGAATGGTGCAAATGCAGTTACTAGATATGGCAAGGTACTAGTGGCAAGGTACAATGGGAATGGTCCAATCTGAACCTTACTTTGGCTCTACGCTGCAGGTCCAAAGGTGGTCCCAGAGGTGCTCAGAAACCAGAGGGATGGTCGAGACACATCACGAGTGAGAATGTGAGTCCCCTGTTTACCTGAAAGGATGTAATGCACATGCTCAGTGCTCCTTTCTTTCTCAAACTGACAGGTTCTACCCACAGAAGCAAATAAGAGATGCAGATGGTTGCCTTGAGTTACCCTAACAGATGAGCAGAAGCCCGCAGGGCTTTCCTGGCAGGAATATGCCAAACATACAGACTTGCAAGAGGTGGCAGATCAATAGGAATCTTATCACTGTCTTTTGTGTGTGAAATCTTAAATCTCATGGTGCATTAGGTCACAGTTTTGTGTCATGTTAACCTACCTTCGAGAAAGCAGTTAGTTTCAAAGGGTAAGGGGTGTCTTTAAATGGAAAAATCTGACTTCTATTTGGTCAGCTATTAATCTGAATTGAGTTTTGGTCTTTCAGACTTGTTGATTCATATATCAAAAGCAGAGCTGCGATTTAAAGGTTTATCACTAAAGGCAAGGTAGGTTAATTACTAACCAATGGGCTGAATCCTAAGTACCCTGCAATGTGATTTAAGATTTATGTAATGGTGATTAATTAACACGTGGGCTGGATTAAGACCAGGTAAAGGGGAAAAAAGCTGGTGGAACAATAAAGAGATAATTTACTGTGGTTGTATAGAAACATTCTTTTCTGTTTTTCTAAAGTGTCTGATAAGTCCCTGAGAACCACTGCATTTTTTGCAAGTAAACATGCCAGTATTTCTATTGTCATTTGATGCATATGGCATATTTTCCAAGGTGTTTCAAGTTGGCTCATGGAACCGGTTATTGAAACAAGGTGTGAAAATGCTAAGCTTAATAAGTCTCAGCATATAAATATGAATTGTCTTGCTCAATCAGCTCTAATTATAACAGATTTCTAACTGAAGCCTGTTGACATATATGTGCCTTTAGATTTCAAGGTCTTTCTTACAGAATCATGTTGCGTTTGCCACGGATTCTGCACAATGATCTCTTGATAAAATTAAGGTTATTCTTATTGGAAATAAATCCTCATTTTCAGACTAAGAAAGGATTTTACTGCTGATTAATGACTTTCAAGTAACTTTGTTCTTCTCCATGAGCTTTCAACCAAAATGGCTTTCCTCTGCTCAAATGAGGCTATGGGAAATATAAAATGGCTATAAAATCTGAAGTTCAGTATTTAATTTTACCAGACTAATTGATTCATGATATAGGTTCATTTTTTTTTTCTTTTTTCCTTTCTGTTTATGGTGAAATACTTGTCCCTGCAAAGCTATAGGTCTGCACAGAAGCAAAGCAGGGTCAAGGAGAGGGAACCCACTGCCAACCTGCAGAGATGGTAGACAGTGTTTTGTGCTGCTGCACTCCAGCCTGCTTGTGTTAGCACAGGAGGACTTGACCCTTGAATACCATCTTGTCTATTAAAATAATTTAAAAATTACCCTCTCTTCTTCAACAGCACTTTATAAGTGGTATTTTTCTTCCTATTATTCCCCTTTAAAATATCCCAGATTTTTTTCACCAAAACAAATGCTGACTATAACCTGGATTCCTTATCTTGACAGCATTTGCATCAGACCAATGCATGGTGTGAGGCCAGGCTAGTGAAACTGTAGGAACAGCACAAACAGAGGTCATTAACCCAGTAGGAAAATCACTTGCCTCATTGGCTATGGGTGAGAATAAATTGGTGAGATACTGAGCACAGATTGTCCCTTGTGAGCGGCTGAAGCCACCCATTTCTAAAAAATTGCCAGCTGGTCGGAGGCAGTTGAAGAAACTGACTGACACAGCTTTAATTTATAGCAATAACAAATGATTATTTCAGTGTATGCCAAAAGGAAGGTATATTCTAGTGCAGCTTTAGATTTGGACCCATTTGATGCTTACATTGTATTTTTTTATTCTTCTGGAGGCAATATCCATAAATATTGATGGAACATACTTGGTGATTTGAAAGCAATGACTGCAACCTCAGGTGGAAATTTGCATCTTTTAGTGCAGTTGAAATCTGGAGTAGCCATCAATAAATCAATGCAAAAAGGCCCTAAATTGCTATAGATATCTATAACTATTTCTTTCTGACTGTGGTCTAATCTATATTGAGAATATAAATAATGGCTTGTATGGTTTATGTGAAAACCTCTCTTTTTTGAATTCGGGAAATATGATATAAAAACAGAAGTTAGATGAAGTAAGGCTGTAACTCACACTCTGTCAGTGCAGAGTTGCGTTATATTGAACATTTATTGAAGTTCTGGGCATTTAAATGTGAACTGAACAAAAGATGGAGTGCACATCATTTTCCTTGAGATGCCATTCCCCAGCCAAATAGATGTCAGTGTCAGGGATATTTGCTGATTCCTTGATTTTTCCCTCCTAATTGGATTCCATTACTCCTAATTATATAGACTTTTACTATTCTAAACAATTAATCTTCTTTTAAAGAATGTACATGGGCATTAGTAACACATGTATTTTTTTCAATGATAAGCTATGCTGTTGCCAGTTTCGAATGGATGTACTGCTCTGTCTATAAAGACTGACTAATTAAAGATGTCATGCTAAATATTTGCAATATTTGAAGAAGGAATTCACAGGGAATTCACTGTAACAGTGGGATGTCTCCCAAAGTTTTAAAGAACAGTAAAAAATTTAAATCTCAGGTTGCTAAAGGAACTTTGCTCTGTCACTCTTAACCAGGCTTAACCTCACTTTCAGCCCTCAGTCCTTCATCTTCAGAGCTGAAATCCTGTGCAATTTTGTCTGGGAACCATTTGTTTTCTATGTTCAGAGCAGGCTCAGGGAGCCCACACAGAGGACCCTTTTCCTATCTCAAAGACAATTCCTAGCCCACGATGTCTCCTGAAGCCAATTTCTTTTTTTTAGGACATGCGAGCTTGTCTTGAATATTAATTTTCCTATTAAAGGTTGCATTGGGCATAACTGGTGGGCTGTGTGCAGCCGGGGCTGCAGGGTGACCTGCGTAGGAGGAGGCAGGAACTGCCTGGGGAGGTCATGGCCAGTTCCAGACGGCTCAGCAGCAGCTGGAAACACCACACTGTGCCCCAAAACTGCAGCCAGTCAGAGGAGCATGTGGTCCTTGGATGTGTTTAAGAAAGGGTGGAAGCTGCCAGAGACAGGAGGTACGTGTGGACTCACCTGAGGAGTTATGCGAGGACACACTTGAGGAGACACAGGAGGATACATGTAGAAGGGGACACAGCTGGAGATGCACTTTTGGAAAGAGGTGCTCTGTGACAGAGCAAGAGCACCTCTGAGGGGTCTGTGGCCCATGGGTGACCAATGACAGAGCAGGGACTCTCCTGAGGGACTGCAGCCATGGGTAACCCCCACTGGGACAGGGCCATCCCCAAATGGACTGAGGCCCCTGAATGAGAAGAGGGCCAAGTAAGAAGCACGGAGCAGTGGAGGAAAATGACTAAGAAGAAAGGAGGGGCAGAAAGAAACCATTACAGCCAGACTCCAACCTCCTGCACCACCCGTTGCCTCACCCAAGGGATTAGGAGGGCCTGAGTGTAACTCACACTGAAAACAAGGGAGATGGGATGAAGAAGGGTGGAGCGGAGGTGCTGAAGGGTGGAGAGATGTTGGACCGAAGCTGAGCCTGGGGAAAGAAGAAAATTGTTTCCGCTGGTACATTGTCATCTTTTCTTTATGCCTAAATGTCTGAATCACTAGTTAAAAGTTTATATAAATTGGCACTAAATTAAATTAAGTAAAATTCCATGGGTTTAGACTGTTTTGCCTGCATGGATAAGACCCCCAGCAGTGCGCTGACCCAGCAGTGGTGGCCTGAGCTGGGTGTCGCTGATTTTACCCCTGCAGTGGGGCCAGTGACTGCTGCCTCCTCTGCTCCAGCTTCAGCTCTGGAGGTGGCCCCGCTGGGGAAAGGGTGACACCCTTCCCTCCTCCTTCCCACAGTCACTGCCTGACAAATCATAGCTCTTTGGTGGGGGGGCAGAGGGCTTGTGGGGGCTGGTGGCCACTGCCAGGCTGCAGCTGGCAGCCCAGGAGAAGGAAAACAAGCAGTCCCAGGACTGAGAAGAAAGCCCCACCATAAGCATCACCCCCCTCCCACTGAGGACTGCAGGATGCTGATGGTTTGCCATAGCATCTTCTGCCTCTACTGCTCGAGGAGCAGGAATCTGTCAGCCTGTGTTTGCCAGGCTACATTGGAAGGACGAGCATGACACCCAAGAGAAAGGGTCCATATTTGTAGGCTTTCCTGTATAACAATTTTAAGGGTATTAAGCCAGATTTTTTTTAAAATCAATTTGGACGATGAGTGTTGATATTCCTGCAACTGGACTAACAGTAACTGTTATACTTTTATTTGACTGTTAAAGCACTCACTGGCTTAGCAGTAAATTTTCAGCTCCTCATATATGGGGTGTTTCCTTTTGCTCTTAAAAATTTTTTTGAGAATAACAAAGGAGGGCAGATAATAGGCAGACTTCCTGCTAGCACACTTGTCAGGTGAAGCTCCGAGGAACAGAGGTCAGCTTTTTCAGCTTGCCTGTCTCCTGCAAGTCTGTGCTTTGGTGGCAAGATTGTCCTTTGTTTCACTGGACCTTGTCCAGAGATTGTAGTGCTGCTTCAGACTTTAAATTGCCAATAAAAGAATGTCCCCAGGGGAATGCAGGGCTGGAGAAGACCTCACAGAATTTTCCAGCATAATCCTCTCTTCCGAAGCAGCATAAAGATTCTTTCACAGATGAATATCGGAGTCACCAGAAGCATTGAAAGAAATAATTTCTACAATGTTCCTAGGTGGCATTTCACTTCTCTGCGTCCATTGAAGAGTTTGTCATAATAGGCTATTTTTTGCCTTTGAAATTTAGGATTTTTATACATTTGTCCAGGTTTTCTGGACTGTGGGCAGCTCTGACAGAGCAATAGTGCACTAGCTCCAACGCAGATCAATTGTCAAATTCTAAACCTCTTGAAAATGTAGGCACAGATCTATCTTACAGTCCACTATAGCGAGTCTACTGCCCAAACAAAAATACGTTCATGTACCCTCTAATTTACCAGTCTGGTTTCTAAGTTATAATCCACTGATCCTCTCTGCCTCTCCAATCTGATGCTCCCTACCTGCCCTGCTCCTCTAGGTATGCTTTAAGTACTTAAATCAGGATCCTACCCATAATTTTCACTTCCCCTGTTTCCTTTTATCACACTTCACTTCCCATTTCCCTTTCTTTTACCCACTTAAACCCACCTGACCTCTGCAGCCACATCTTCTGTCTCACCCTGCTCTTGCAGCTAAGCCTGAAGTGCACGTCTCACACCTACTGCTTTTGCTGCAGAAGCAGCTGCTGCTGCATATCACTTCAAAGTGGTTCATGTAGCACTGCTGATATTTGTATTTACGGTGTAAGAACAATTGATCTAGGTAATATTTCTTCAGCCTTTTTAGAAGAATGTGTCTCAAGACAGTTTCTGAGTCCTTGTTAAAGCAAGATACATTATATCTACTGCTTCCCTTTAATCCATTATGCCAATTATATTGGCAGACAAGGACATTGGATTGGTTTGACATCATCACTTCTTAACACACTCAAGTGGGCTGTCTTTTATCATCTTACTGTCTTCTGCTGCTTTTGAATTGATTGTTTAAGAGTTTGTTCCAGAATCTTTCTGGGAATTGAAGTCAACTGCTCTGTAATTCTCTGGATCCCTCCCGCGCACCCCCATCCCCCTCTTTTTAAAGATTCCATTTTCCAGTCCTTTGGGACTTCTCTGGTTGAAACTCAGTAGATTTCTGAGAATGTTCTTGAGCCCAAAGAGATCAAAATGGTTTGTCCTAATTCCTTTTCCCTAGTGCATATGGTGAAAGTCATAAGACCCTGCTGAATTTGATACATTAATTTACTAAATATTGAACCTCTTTTTTGGCTTACTTTCCTGCTGATTGTTAAATTTAATTTTGTTAAGCCTCAGCAAACTAATTTTGGGAGGAGTGAAACCTAGAATATAAACAATTTTTCTGCATCACGTGCTATTGCTCTTTTTCCTGGTCCTCTAACTTTTTAGAGCAAGCGACTTCCTTTAGTATTTGTAGAAATGTGTTTTACTCATAGATGAAATAAATCCTATTTGACAGACTGTAATCTTCTTCATCCTTCGTCCTTCTTACATGCCTAAATCTAAGCATGAAACAGTCCCTTAGAGACGCATAAGACTATTTAGCTTCAAATGAGGCAAGTGTCTAAATGTCTGGATTAATAGAGATAACTATACAAGCATTGGGAGAAAAACTACTGTGTCAACATTAGGAGCGGTATTGTCTGCTAGGCTTAATAACTGCCTTTGTGCCTTTTTAACACTAACTTTGGATCTCCCCTGTGGTTAGATTGCTTCCATCTTTGTACCTTTCAAACTGGCATCTCTCATAAACCCAAAACTCATGTATGTGTTTTGAATATTTCAGTCATACGCTTGGGGGACGGCAGAAATGCTTACAAAAATAATCTCTCAAGTGGAGAGCAAAAGTGCCTTCTATGAGCCAGAAAATGTTTTTATGGGAAGTTCTAATCCCTTTAAAATATTGCTTTATATTTATGGAGCACCTTCCACCACAAGATTTCCAGATGTTGTAGAAAAGATAATTGACTCAGCTGTCGTGAATCCTATGAGGTAGGAAAGAAACACCTAAAATTTGTATCAGGAGAATCAAGCACAGAGAATAAATGACTTATCTAAGGTGACACAGAAAGTCTCTGAAGGACCATGATCAAAAACTAGGCTCCTGACTCACAGTCCTTTGTCTTGCTAGCCTTCCCTAATATAAATAACTTCTTATAGTGAAATTGCCTTCTTTAAAATGAAGTTACCGCTCTGCTCTAATAACGTTAGAAAAAGATGAAAAAAAAAGAGAAGAAATCTCTTTAGTACCCATCTGTTGCAACTTCCTTTTATTCTATTTTCAAGGACGTGGTCTACAGAGGGGCTTCACTGGGCATACAAGGTTCCTCTCTTTTAATTAGAACATTAATATTCCCACTGTTTCCTTGGCTTCTAACTAAGACTAATTTTAATTCTTCCCCCTCCAGTCACTTGGCAAAGAATGTGAAGACTTAGTATCAGGATGACGTTCTGTAGGCAAAGCTTTCTGAGTCACCAAACATAAGGCTGTGTTGTTATACCTGTCAATTTTTTTTGTATAGCAGTACCCATGCAGACAAATGTCACATTATCTCTGCACCACAGCAGGATTAATTTTCTTTGCTCCTTCACTCCCCTGAGCAATGTTTTCCTGTATTTTGACTGAAGGGAATTATGTCATGAAAGTATGTTTATGTAATGTAACAAAAAGTTTACCTCTCCAAATAATAATAATAATAATAATAATAATAGTAATAATAATCCCTTCCAATAAGCGTGTTGCTTAGCAACATGATACAGAGAGCTGGAGCGACTGCTGGAGTCCATTTGAACTGACAAAGGATCTGCAGATGAGTTGTGCAGTCACCCTAGCTGGCAGCTCTGGTAAGCAGCTGGAAAAAAAGGGGTCACAAAAAACTAATATGACAGTCAGAGAGGGTGGGATGGCCTTCGTGATGAGAGGGATGGTGGACTCCTACAAAAGAAAAGAAATAGCAAAAAGTTAAGAAACAGAAGTAAAGGGGAAAACAAGATAGAAGAAAAAGATGGTTGGGATTCCATTCAAACAATTACTGTGGCCAGAAAATATGATTAATGTTCTTCGCTAAGCAATTACAGGAAACAATTGTGCATGGTAAATGTGAAGTGACATGAATAGGAAAGATTTGGGTATGTGCATTTGCACAACCCAAAGTGCAGTTATGCCTGCACTTGTTCACTTATACACTTGTGTGTACTCAAGAGGGATCTGGGAGCTGGGAGTTGCCCCTGTGGAGCAGACATCCGGCCATTAGCTGGACATGCTTTAGTTACCTGTATCCCAGCTCCACTACTCTAGGATGGGAAGACCATAGGAGGGGTAAAACAATTCAGAGAGTGTCTCTCTATGCTCTGAAATTTGATGCTCTTGAATATTCATGCTCATTTGAATAAACATGAAAACAGAGGCCATATCAGTCACTGTCAATGTGCACACCTTTGAGATCACGAGTCAGTCATCACATGCTTTAAATTGGTACAGGACTACCAGATTTTCAGCTCTAGTCTAGTTGTACACAGCCACTGTGGGAGTCAGAGCTGGGCCAGGCACACAGTGTATGTCAGAGCAGGTGTGCGAGTACAGAGCGTGTCTTCACTCCCCAGCATTTGAACTGAGTTGTGCTATGTCTTTCAGAGGCTCCAGACTTCCCTTTCCATAGTCCTTCGCTGTTTCTACTCAGACTTGCTGTATATGAAAGTGTGCGCATCAATAACTGTTAATATACTTTACATTTCTTCCAGTACTTCTTACCTGAGGGCTTTCAAAATGCTTTGGAGTTTTAATGAAAAGGAATATGCACTGCGGCCAAATTCTGCTTACACTAATGCCAATTCGTAATAACTGCATGGATTTTAATGGTGGTGCCAGATTTACGCCACTGCATCTGAATGCAGAATGTAAGCTCCTGTGCCTGCACTGGTAGCTTTGGACGTGCAACAAACACAACACATAGTAATGGCTTCACCCTCTCCCCGAAAGATTATCATCTCCAGAGTCAAGTGTGGCAAGTCTTTAACAAAAACAGTGTAGTTATTTAAATATTTCAATATTTAAAATAGGCTATAATCCTTTGGGAACTGATCAGAAAAACTGTATGTTGGGTTGTCTGACTTCAACAAGTTTACAAATGATGTATTTGATTTCAGATGATTAATTATAGTAATCCCTTTAGTACTTCAAGTGAGAGACATTTTAAATCACATCTGTTATCATTTATAAGAACTGAAATTGATTTCATATTTTGACACGATTCATTATTTGGGTACTGACATAAATGGACATGTTTCTGTGGTGTTAGTCTTTACTCTCTATTTGAAAGAGAATGCCAAGTCTCCTTACATTCATGTGTTATTAGCTACCGCATAAATATGTGAAAAGCAAAAAAACAGGTGTTTTCCTTTCAAAAGCACTAAATACCGCTAGGTCAATGCCACGTTCCATTAGTCATCTTAGTGTACATGTGGTTTAGCTGTGCTTTCTTAAGAATTTTCTGAAATATGAACAGATATTATTAAATACTGAGAAATCCACACAGAACAAAGGGAAAATGCATGTAGTACCGGTCTTGAGAAGCAGGAAGAGAAGATAGTCTTATCAATTGCTATACTGGTTAATCAAACTTAAATCTGTTAAACACTGGATCCCCAGCTGAGTTTGCTTTCTTTTCTGTCATGTGTGGGATATAATATGTGAATGTCACAGCCCATTTATTTCCTCCTCTGACTATTCTCTCCTGATAGACTTTGGTCATGTTTCTGTCTGTCATTAATGCTTTCTGCTGTGCCTGGGTGGCTGGAACCATCTGTCCCATCTGGGTGGAGGTGAGCAGGCCTTCCAAGCCCATCCTTTATTATTTACTGGATGTGACCTATGGTAATACAATATATTTGCCGTTAGCATTTAGGAACTTCTTATTGATATGGAGCATTGTAGTGCATGTATTCAGTAACGTGTTATCAGTGTTGGTCCTACAGGCTTCTCACAATATTAAGTCACGTTCAATATCCTGATTCCTACTTACAAAGCCCTTGTTGGTCTGAGCCCAGAGGATCTAAGGGTGTGTCAGCATTGCACAGCAGAACTCGGTGCAGTGGTTCCACAGCTTGTGCCAAAGACGCTAGCAGGGAGGTGGGAAATAGATGTGGTAATATGACAGTATGTCACTGTCCAAGACGACAGATTTCAGGACACCAGCATGGGTGCGTACCCTGGCATGGATGCCTATCAGCTCCTGCAGAGAGAGACCTCACTGCTTTGCTCCAAGTAGGCATAGTCTAAAAGGTCTCCCACCAGTCTGTGAAGACCAACTTATTAGTACCCTTCCTCAGTTACAAGTGAACTCAGTAACCCATCTGTTCAGCTCATCTGTTTGGTAGATTAAGGTTTCTCAGAGGTTGTTTGGAACAAGATCTGTTAGAAACAAGGAATCACCTTTATAGCTACTGCTTTAATGACCTCAGTTTTCCAGAATAAGTACATGACATGTATATTTCTCAACAAAACAAACTTCCAAAATTTGGCCATCTGGAAGTCTATTCTGCCTGTAAAATTCTTCCTCTTCAGAGATGTCAAGGGAGTAAAAGCTTCAAACTTGACCAACATTACTCGTGTCAGCTCATGCACTGGTGGCTGGTATGAGACACCCGGGTGGCATGAACAGGACAGGAGCTTCTGTGGAACAAACTGCCCCTGCTCACAGGCATCTCTGCTGGGTCAAGCATGGCTGGTTCCTGCTAGTGTGCATTACTGCTGGAGCTGGTTTCCCTGCTCATATCATTGAGATTGAGGATGCAGAGAAGGACTTGGGGGTACTGATGGATGAACAGCTGGACGTGAGCCAACAATGTGCGCTTGCAGCTCAGAAGGCCAACTGCATCCTGGGCTGCATCAAAAGAAGCGTGGCCAGCAGGTCGAGGGAGGTGATTCTGCCCCTCTACACGGCTCTGGTGAGACCCCACCTGGAGTACTGCGTCCAGCTCTGGAGCCCTCAGCACAAGAAGGACATGGAGCTGTTGGAGCGGGTCCAGAAGAGGGCCACGAAAATGATCCGAGGGCTGGAGCAGCTCTGCTACGAGGACAGGCTGAGAGAGTTGGGGCTGTTCAGCCTGGAGAAGAGAAGTCTGCAGGGAGACATTATTGCGGCCTTTCAGTACTTAAAGGGGGCCTATAGGAAAGATGGGGACAGTCTTTTTAGCAAGGCCTGTTGTGACAGGACAAGGAGTAATGGTTTTAAACTAAAGGAGGGGAGATTTAGACTGAATATAAGGAAGCAATTTTTCACACTGAGGGTGGTTCAGTACTGGAACAGGTTGCCCAGAGAGGTGGTAGATGCCCCATCCCTGGAAACATTCAAGGTCAGGTTGGACGGGGCTCTGAGCAACCTGATCTAGTTGAAGATGTCCCTGCTCACTGCAGGGGGGTTGGACTAGATGACCTCTAAAGGTCCCTTCCAACCCAAAGCATTCTATGATTCTATGATTCTATGATGTACTGCGGGACAACTTTTTTTCTCTAACTTAAAAACAGCTTGTGTGACATAATGTCTATGGTCCTTTTACCTAGCAGTTATCAGTTTTTAAAGGGTGGCAGGTGTCATCTCATGCTAGCTAAAATGTTTTATTTCAGAGTTTATTGCATTTCTCGTCAGTTTTGAAGAGATGAGGGAATAGAATGTCCTTCCCTTTCCTGGTCCTCTGTCTTCTTTCCCCCTTGCTATGCTAATTTAAGTGCCAAACACGGTGCCCTTCTCTTTGAATGCTACAGTCTAAACCTGCTGCAGCCTAGGGTTGCTGTATGTGCTGGTCTGACACTTTCTAGCTGTTTGGGATGTGTCAGTGCCAAAAACTGTCATCTTTGCCTGTTGCACACACCGTGTTTATTTCTCACAGGTCTTTATGATAAATAAATGGAGGGATTTGTGTAGGTGGTTTTGTGTTTTTTGTTTCTTTTTTTTTTACTTAGCTGTCACCTCCTTGTTAAAAATGCTGTTCTTGGTCTTGAGGGAGCTCTCAAACCCAGATATGGTTGGTGGCCCAGATGGTGCCTCAGCTGAAGAAGGGGATCTTGAATAGAGTGGAATATAATACTCAACAGTTTACAGATCATTGCTGCATCTCTCAGGCATTAAGGGCACAATGTATTAGCCACTTTAGAACAAATTAATAAATGAAAAGAATCGCTGAGGAGAGGGCAGAGAGTGCATAATTGGTTTCAACTATGTTATCAGGACACGCTTCAAATAGATAACAGTTTTCAAAAGCCATCTGAGAAAATGACCTACTTAAAAAAAGCACAAGAAAAAAGCCAAAACCAGACTTGTGCCTGTTTCTGGTGATTATTCAAGTGGAAATTAAAGGATCCCTCAGTGCTTTCTGAAGAGAGAAGCAGAAAATACAGCTTTCCTGGCCTGTGCTCCATCTGCCAATAAAAGTGACTTTAAAGCCTAAAACTTCACGTAAGTTACTGCCAGAGCTACAGTAGCTATTGCGGTTGCCAAAAGAGGCATTTACAATGCTGGTATCTGACTTATTCCTATGAATCCCTCTGAGATGAAGACAGCACTCCGCATAACCCATCTAGTCTTTATTGGAAATCACATTTATAGATACACAGTTTTATATAGTAATTCCTTTTTGTCCCCACTGTGACACATCAACTACTCCTTGTCATATCAGTCTCCTCTAGGAGTAGATAGAGACATTTCTTCTGCTGCATTCTGTACTCAGAGAAATGTTATATCTATTACCAGAGCCTCTGATAACCCGAAAACAAAATGGAAAGAAATTCTTTCATCCAAAGAAATGGCAGTGGTATCCCAATAGCTTAAAACAGTTGTATTTTGTATTTGCCATGAAATATAACTCTTATTTTATTGTTCATCCATTTTCTAAGCTTTCTAAACTTTCACAAATTAAATGAGAATTGTTGAAAAACCTGGCAAGAAATGTTTAACACATTATAAAACAGGTAGATAGAGACACATCTCTCTTTTCAATTCTGGATTAAAAAACAAGGGTAGACAGAGCCAATGACACTATCTTATATTTTTACATTATTTTCAGATTATAATACATATCATTTTTATCAGCCTATGTGCAAATGCATCAAACTATCATAATACTTATTAGTGCCAGAACCGTCATTCACAGGAGCACATGTGAACATGTGCTTGCTGTCCTGTGTGAGAACTGTGGTCCTGTCTTCCACAACAGAGCAAATACAGCTCTCTGCACTGTTCAGTGCCTCTAACTGTCAATTTGCTAATGAAAGCAGCTTCAGCACAAAAAAGGAGGATATTTTCAATATTACAGCACACCTGAATGAAAACTTTGCAATGTATTCTGTGATTTTTTCCCATTTTGATTTGAAAACGAGTGCTGTCAAGAACTGAAAACTCTCACATTTATAAATGTGCTTTTATTCCTGATTTTCTGCAGCAAATAATGCTTGGTCTGCCAGCCACTCAATAAATAGCTTGTTAGGAAGTACGTTCATACTGATTTGTGATTAGAAGACTGCCAGAGCTACAGTAGCTATGGCAGTTGCCAAAGGAAGTGCTTATAATGCTGGTGTCTCATATGTGAAAATACTGTGGGCTGGTGTATGATGTAGACTGAGTTGCCTGCCGTGGGCAGTGTTTCTGACTGGGCTCTGAGAGTTTTCGACCCTGCAGTTGAAGTGCTCACACGTTCAGTACTCCCTTCTAGCCTTGCATCGTGTCAGCTGTTATCAGCTGGGACATTGACACTGTAGAGAAAACTGGGCAGTGAGCTTGGTGGTGAATGGGTAAGAAGGGAAATTCAGACTGAGCTGGGAGACTAGATCAGGAAAACTAGTGGAACTGGAGTAAAGAGGAGAAAGGTGAGAAAAAATGTCACTTGAGGTGGAACCAGCTTGTGAAGGAAGAGCTAATAGGCTACCCCTGTACTATTGAACCAGAGAGATCTAGTGCCCAAGCTCTGGCTGTGAAGCCAGCTAGTACTGTCTGGCCGCATATAAGCTGTTTCACGCATTCATGCTTCAGAACACAGTGGCTGTGCCCAATTTGATTATTGCCTATCTCTGGCCACTCATGGCCCTTTCTAGCGGCTGATCTGAGCTGGCCCAGACCAAAACATGGCGGGGGCTATTCTAACAATTTATAAGTATAATGTATAGATGAACCTGTTTCAGGGTCAGTGCCCATGTCCTGGAACACTTCAGTTTACTACTATGGACACAATCTTCAATGATGGTAACTTTCTACTGCTATCAGTTATCCAGTTCTGGCTGCATGTGTTTTTTTCACTACATAATAGTTTTCCTCTTGACTCATATGATAATTGAACTTATGCCACAGAAAGTAGTTCATAAAGAAAGATAAGAAATTATGTTAAAAGAGCATTACAAAATCAAGCTTTCAAAAGATTTGGAAATAACAGAGTACCTCTGATGCATATACATTAAGATAGTCTTCAACCACATAATCACATGCTATTTTTCCCAGGACATTTGCCTCACTCAGTGCATACAGCAGATAGATAGCCTTGGTTTCTCAATATGTGGATAGCCATCACAGTATCTGCCAGTAAATAGCTTCCATTACAGTCCAAGCGCATTAGCTGTTTTTGCTGACTGTACTGGAAATCAACTGAAAATGTTGTTTTGTTAGTCTTCCGTAGGGAAAATTATGACAACTCAGAGTAAGAGGTTATATATTAAAGGAGCCAAAGAGCAATCAGAGTTATACTGAGTATACTTATAAGCATGTGTGCAGACACCAGTGTATTTCAGTTTGCTGGTATCCAGCAGGGCCAGATGCAGGGACTGGAAGCTGTAAGCCCACCTGGATTCAGGAGTGTTCACTGGAGAGTAAGCCCTAAGGGCAGCTGTGATTTGGACTCAGTACTGACTTACAAGGGCAACGTGAATGTGAGGACAGCTGTAGCTGTCCCTGTAGAAACATTTATAGCAGCTCTGAAGGAAGTTGTCAGTGTGGGCTTGTCTCTTCAGCAGCACAGCCATGCTCTGCTTGTGCTCCCCTCTGCTTTTCCCTTCTTGTTGCTGGGGAACTAAGAGGACAGAGTCATGTGGTCTGCAAAGAGTGAGGCTGTCTTGCCTTAGATAGCCTTCTATGAAGAAGAGTTATAGCTGACATAGAGGCTTGTATTTGTGCATTCTTTTCTCTTTGTTAATGATACTATTATCTTATATTTCTTATGCTATAAACATAGTTTATTACTATTAAAGAAGAGGCTCTATTTCTAATATCTTCCCTCAGGGGGTTCCAAATGACAAGTACTTATGGATAGAAGCACTGTCACCTTCTGCTTCTTGGACTGTACCAGCATGCAATGATCATCTAGTAAATGGGTTTTATACATGACAGTATGGAAGTTTGTTCAAACTGCCAGTGGCTAATTCACTGGTACATGCTCTTAAGTCTATTGGATTTTGCTCAGTCTTTTACCTGAGCACTAGTCTCCAATTTAATTAATTACTGACCAGTCCTAGCAGTATCTTTTACCTTATTAAATTGATCACCTGCTCTTTCTTCAAAGCTCAGCTGACTTTCTATGGCAATAAAGAGTTACTTAACTTAATCTAAGCCCTTTTACAATGCTTATCCCATCCAATCTCTCTACCAGACTATCTGTGAAGTTGATGTGGCTTCTCAGAAAAGACTTCCTCTTTCTTTGGAAGTGATTTCTTGAGTGATGTCCCATTTTCAAGGAGACACCATAATTCTCTAACAGCTCCTTAAGAAATTAGCCCTCTTCTTAAAGAAGGGTTGAAGAACTCTGAGCAGCAGTATCTTTATCTGGCACCCTTCCATTCCCTGTGAATGATGGTCCTCTCCTCAGGCACTGATTCCACTACTTTGATGACTGCAGTCTTGACCTTTTCACGAACTTTTCAGCTGTCTGCTGGGAGGTGTGTTTGAAAACTGTTTAAATTTATGGTGCTTTGCTTGACTGTGCAATGTTTTCTCAGGCAAACACAGAGGCCAATTAAATATGGTAAGGGTCCTTTCTTTGTCCTTCAGATTTGCATAGGAGACTGCGGTTTCAAAATAGAAATGGTTTTCAAGGAATATAACAGCTTAGAATTTTCAGGTATTAATTTTTGCTACACTTTTAACAGAATGTGATAAACAGTCTCTCTGCAAAGTATTTAGTTTATTTAGTCTTTAACAGTCTGTTACTATAACTAGTCTTCAGTAAGTATAGTCCTTTAAACATAGTTCTTTCTGGAGTCCTTCACAACTCTCTAAAATTTCCTCAATGGTGATACTAAATTGAGGCAAATATCGCTTTTTAGAGAGCCAATATTTAGAGTGCAAAAATCCTCACTTTAATAATTCATACTGAGCAGCATTCAACTTAACAATTGCTCATTTGGATGAATAAACAACATGGGCTGGTAGCTCAGCTGGAGTAAATTAGTGTAATACTGTTTCAGTCACTACAGCTATAGCAGTTTAGACCAGTGGAGGGTTTTGTCACACATTTTTATTCAGGTGTGTTTTTTTTTACTCTGGCATTCATAACTGTAGTAGATTGCAGCTTCACATAATTAATTAACTGATTCATCCAGATAGTCCCCTTGGGAAGCAGGGAGGTATGGTATTCATTTTACAGATGATCAACTCAGGTACAAAGGGACGCTTTTTAAAGACATTGACATTTCTAAAATGTCCAGTGTCTTGATGCTTTCAAAAAATTGCATCGTAGAATTGCAGAGCCATAGAAACGTTGTCTGGAAGGGACCTCTGAAGGTCTCGAGTCCAGCCCCCTGCCTGAAGCATGACTATTGCCAGTACCAGAACAGGTCAGCCATGGTTTTGTCCAATCAAGTCCTGAAAAGCTGCAAGCAAGGAGACTCCATAACCTCTCCAGGCAACCTGAGCCAGTACTGCATTGACCTTCTTGTAATTTTTTCTCCCTCTAGTATTCAATTTGAACTTCCTAAATCACAACTTGTGGTGGTTGCCAATTTTTATATCACTTGCCACTTCCTAGTAAGGCTCAGCTCCATAATTTCTGTAATTGTTTCAATGAGTGATAGGCAGGTAATTAACTCACCCCTTACCCTCTTTTCCGTCAAATTGAACCAGCCCAACTCCTCCCACCTCTCCTTGTAGGCCATGTGCTCTTGGCCTTTGACTATCTCAGTAGCCCTATGCTGGAGCTTCTCCAGTTTCTCAGCATTGGATTTACCCACTATATGCTGCCCTTCTGTATCTTAATATCTTTAAAAATCGATCCAAATATAAAGACTGAGTAATTTGCCCAAAACCAACCAAGACAGTTATTAGCCATATTTCCCAAGGCATTTAGGAGCCAAAAGAGATAGATAGGAGATTAGAGAGATTTTGAAAATTACCCAGGCACCTAGCAGCTTCTTTAACTATCTAGTATAATCTTGACCTGCTTCCTTTTGACTCCCAGGCAGGTTTTCACTTACAAGATCATAGAGCGAAGCATATAGCTTTAGCTCTAATGTAACTGCTTATGAAAGAAAAAGTAGATGGATGTGGATTAAAACATATTCAAGCTCAGGGGGTTGTGTGTGAAGCAAGGATGCATATAAAGGTGTGTTTGGAAAGATGTACAATGATTGATGACCTGCCAAGAATTGTCATTAATGAATCCACCAGAGATTTGCTTTACCATGCTTGAAAGGCTTGTTTCAGTCTGGATATTTATTGGTTTGCACACAGGTTGTTAACATTTCAAATCTTTATCCCTATAAATATCCCCAGAAATTCAGAAATAATGCAAAGGTACTGTACAGTCTTTGGATATTGTTCAACTTTTAGAATGAAGTGACTAAGGTTATGATTAACATTGTTTAATTTATTTATATTGCCATTGCATCTGGGAGATGTAATCATTAACCAGAGGACCTACTTCAGCTCCATGCACTGTTCAAATGCAGAACAAAGCAATAATCCCTGGTCCAGCCAGTATTCAGCATAAGAATAAGGAAACAGAAAGTAGATGGGTATAAACACAAGGGGGAGTGCAAGAAACAGTAAAATGACATTGATCAGAAGAATAAGCAGGACTGTCAGGGTACCAGAGGATACTGTGAATTTTTGTAGGCAACACCATATTGGAAAAGGAGTGAGTGGGGTTCTCTTTTGTAACAGGAAAATGGGATTGAAGTAAGGTCTGAGAACAAAGAATAACAGCTTTGCACCACCTATGTTGAGCATAAGCTGATGACAAGACACCCATCACAGAACTCCCATGTGACAGTGCAAGGTTTTAGTGAGGACACAGTAAGGTGGGGATAAAATTATCTCTAAATTTCCCTGTTGGCTGGTGTAAAGAGCTGCGAGCTGGAGGTGAAAGGACTTTTGTTTGGAAGTGTGCAGGTTTTGGCTGGGATAGAGTTAATTTTCTTCGTAGTAGCTAGTATGGGGCTATGTGTTGAATTTGTGCTGAGAACAGTGTTGGTAATATACGGATGTTTTAGTTACTGCTGAGCAATGCTTACCCAGAGTCAAGGCCTTTCTGTTTCTCACACCACCCCACCAGTGAGTAGGTTGGAGGTGCACAAGAAGTTCAGAGGGGACACAGCTGGGATAGCTGACCCCCACTGACCAAAGGGATACTCCATACCATATGACGTCATGCTCAGCATGTAAAGCTGGGGGCAGAAGAAGGAAGCAGAGGATGTTTGGAGTGATGGCGTTTTGTCTTCCTAAGTAACCGTTATGCATGATGGAGCCCTGCTTTCCTGGAGATGGCTGAACACCTGCCTGCCGATGGGAAGTAGTGAAGGAATTCCTTTTTTTGCTTTTCTTGCATGCGTGGCTTTTGCTTTACCTATTAAACTGTCTTTTTCTCAACCCACGAGTGAGTTTTGTTTTACTCTTCCAATTCTCTCCCCCATCCCACTGGCAGGGGGAGTGAGCGAGTGGCTGTGTGGGGCTTAGCTGCTGGCTGGGGTTAAGCCACAACAAGGAGGCAGGAAGCTGCGGCTACCCCTGGATAACTGCTATCTCTGTAAAAGTAAATGTGTTGAAACTGTGGTAGGTAGGAAAGAGCTAGGTGTGTGAGTGATTAATCTGGGACAGTGCTTTTCTGTACCCAGGAAAAGGGGGGAAGTAGTGGGGATGACTACTTGATAGAAGAATCTCTTTTTGTCCTTCTCCTTTCAGTTGTTGCACTACTACTGTTTCTCCCCTTTGGTGTTTTTGGCAATATCAGCTTGGCAATATTTCTCCTTGAGCATTAGCCTACTTCTGGTCTATAAAATTTGCAGGGAAACATGAGTCCTGCAGCAGTCTGCAGGGTTTTGTAGTGTAAGTCGCATGCAATGATGGCAGTCGCTTTCATCCCTTTTGCTGTTGACTGTTGAGATGGCACTTAGTGTTCAGGAGATGCAATGAAGTTTTGACCACCTGGACAAGTTTCTGTCTCATTAACCCCTTCCATTATTTCTCAGCTCTTAACAGCAGAAGGTAAGCAATAGGAAGATCACAGGCAAAGCAGCCAGTTAATTAACACATCAGTGCACCATCTGCCATACCTTCCTGACTCACCAGAGAAGAGCTCTGTTGTCAGTGCTCTCACTGACCTTACCAAGAACCTTATTAAGAGCTGAGAGATGGGGTATGTTAGGCATGAAATGTAGAAAAAACAGGGAAGCACTTAATATCTAAGGAAGGGCATGAGCAGTTATGGTAAGAATTAGGTAGCATCCTAGTAAGGGGAAGGAAGTGCACAACCAGAAGAGAGGTCTAGTGGAAGAGTGAAAGTTACATGAGAGAATGAGAGTTATCCATAAAGATTTATTCCTCTCAGACATGCTGATGTCATTATTTGTTTTAATGTCAAATAGCACAGAGTGGGGTACAGGGGTTGGCCCTGGTTTTGCCAGTATGAAGTGTCTTTGTTGACTGAACCACTGTGAGACACTGGAAGCATGTGGATTCATCTTGCATGATAAATTTAGGAATGTATAGATGAGATAAAAAGGATTTTATTTCAAATTCTAAACATTCTCCTGAAAGGATGTGAAATGTGCCTAGAAAATTAAATGTCTTCTTTACTCAGGTAACCTATATTTGAAAAGAATTCCTGTGGAATTTCAAGTTTAACTGAAGGATTTCAACCACACTTGTGAGTGTGGACCCTGAGCTAGCTACTGTATTGAGGGAAATTTATTTCTTAATGTGTTTCCTCTGAAAACACCAGTAGGATTTGAATCTCTGACACTAAGTTTTATTAGAATACATACACTAGAGAAAATGTGGAGTGAGAAGGAACAGAAATGAAGGGGGTCAGAAAGAAGACCCCTGCCCACAAGAAGACAGTGATGGGTCTTTTTCTTTGGGCATTCTCTGAGGCCAACAGCCTTTCAATGACTTTCTGAATGATAATCCCCTCTGAGCTTTGTTTGTGTGTCTGTACTTTGCCTTTCTCACCAGTCTGCTGGCTTTGACTCCTTTTGCAAGCCCCTTGTTTGCTGAGATTTCACACTTTTCCTGAGTAACAGAAGATGTTCTTGCTGTTCTTGCTCCAGTGCTCACAAGTAAGGCTCAATCTCCCTGTCTCCTCAGAGCATTTTGCCTGATCCACGGTCCAGCAGCCAGTATCGTCCTACCCAGACATACATAATACTCTTTTCTAAACAAAAGCATAACATGGAAACATGTTACAAACAATGAAGAAAAAGATATTACTTGCCATAACCATGAAATAACATTTGTCTGTGAAATCCTTTTAACATAACACAATTCTCTCTGACTAACCCCTACCTTTTGTAATTAAATGTGGAAGGCAAAATTAAAGAATAAACCCCTATGCTTAGCTTATATTATTTAAAAACATTTTCCATTTAAAAGTAACGTGAAATGTTTATGGTGATAAAGTCTAAAGCTCTTTGAACTTGAATACGATGTAAAAGACCTTAAAATAATATACATCTTAATATGCAATTCTTAAAGGTCTTGTTGTACTCGTATAACTCCAAAATAAGACAACCATGAATATACAGGACAACTCACCTAGAATATATTTCAGGCTGAAAAAAGTTAGTGTTCTGAAAGGTTATAGCAGATGAAGTTTTTCCTGTTACAAGCCAAGGAGGTCTCCAATGTGTGTGACATTTCAAATACCTTTGTGGGGAAAAAAATGGACTTCATGTTGGATTTGTCTCAATTGTGTTGCTGAGTTTGAGACAGACCTATGTGACAAAGTTCTGAAACACACTCCTTGCTTGTTCTTTAGCCTCATCCAAGAAGATTTTAAGATTTTTTGCTACAGTCTGTCTTTCAGGGATTCCTTTCTAGACAGTCTTGTTTTTCCCTTTGATGCAATGCCTCTCACCCAGGCATCTAGCACAAAGACTTAAGAAGTGTCAGGTAAACACATGTAACCCCTCTCTACCTCACCCTTTGGTTTCTAGCCAGGCTTGGGTTCTCCTACTGCTCAACTTTTCAGAGCAGAGACCTCTTATATGCTCCTACATAATTTGATAGGGATAATCTTTCCTTGTCTGACCCTGACTCTTTTATTCTCATCCTCCAGGCATTTTGTATGATTTCTGATACTACCAGACTTGACATTCTTTCAAATCCCTAAAGACAATGTGCAGTTTTAGATACCTTGCTCTGTCATTTCATTTTCACCTTACTTTATCTAATTTCTTCTTTCTGTGCCTGAAAGTCTCTATTTTTATACTTGGACTTACCTGCTAGAGGTTTATACTAGCATACCTTAATTTTCTACCTTTTAAAAAAAGCACTGTGTACTGAAGCTACACTTTGTTTATCTGACAGCTGAGTTTCTTATATCAACAAACAAATAATTTAAGTTGTCATCAGGTATTTAGATTTAGGAGCATATATTTCTTAAGTGGATCCTAGTTTTTCCTTCATTTAAAATGTAAATGCACATTGTCATTTGCATTCATATTTTAAAGCAGAAAGGTCGAGATAAAAGTCTTGTTACATTCATCTTTCTACCTTGTCTAAGAATGACAGGTCTAGAGGTTTTCAAACACCTGAAGCTGCTCCTGATTAAAGCTATTGTTTGGTTTTGGGCAAAGCATGAAAAAGTGGACTGACTATAAGGTGTTGCTTTTTTGTTTGCATGAAACCAGAGAAAAGGTATAATTAATGATCCAGTTAGGCCCTCTTACCTGCAAAAAATATTAGATGTTATTGCTACAAATGCAGAGAGAGAATTCCTTTTAGGATTTTGTATCAAATACCGTGCCCCTTTGTGTCTTTTAGAACCTCAGTAATTTGCTGGGGCTGTACAGCCAGTCAGTGCAAACCGTTGCTGTTGAATTACTAAACATTTGAAAGTACACTAATAAAACACCTTGTCATATTCCTGTAAAAGCCACGGTGGCCATAAAAAAAAGTCAAGCCCTTAAGTCCTGTAGCACTTTTTAAATGTCTAGAGTAAATACCTCAGGAAAGCAGCTTACACTGTTACCAACAGCACTGGAGATGTGTATAATCATTTATAATGCAACACATCAAGAACAGAGAGACCTCTCATTACAAATTTGGCATTAGGGTACATGAAGCAAGCAGTGCATAAAAACATGGATGTATTGAAAGAACATTCACCCTTTTATTAATGATCCTTTAGAGAGGTTTTTACATTCTTCCATATATTTTCTTGCAGAAACTGTCCAATTGATCTATTATATCCAATAAAGAGACCTTGTTTGCATTGACATCTACAGACTTGGAAATAGATAAATGAAAACTATCAAAATTAATGTATTGGTAATGGTTATCTTTACACTCTTCTTTTAGTTCTGGTGTGCCATAATGCAAAGATATAAATGGTTTTAACTAATCTGAAGGATAGCAGACCTTATTTTTGTTTTATGTAGTAGTAATGCAATGCACTGCATTGTAAAACAGAAGTGGGTTATTGCAAAGGCCTCAAATGTCTGCCAGTTAGTGCTAGGCTGTCAACCATTCTGTACACTGGGGAGCATCTGCTCACTGGAGTAGACCCTCTGACTTCAGCCAATGGTAATAAGCAAATAGCTGGTCCCCACAAGTGACTAAGGACATGAGGACATCATAAACTTTCAGCTTGTCTGAGGAGTAATACCATAAACAATTTAAAATACAACGCAAACGTATTAACCAAAGGCCAATTAGAGTTCCAGCTGTGAGAAAGTCTCCTGACCATGACTGTGGTGTTTCATAAAATGTCGTTAGAATGGTGTAACTCCACTGTGACTAGAACAGCAGTGTGAGCTATTGAGTAAGTCCCTGGAGGTTACATGGGTTTCAGGTCTCTCACACCTTAGACTTAATATTGAGCATGTCTCTTTAGGTGAAATTTTTAAAAGGCATTTAAATGCTGACCATGTTTTATTGCCATCCTTTGCTTGTGTAACCTATGAAGACTCAAATTATAAGGTGCAGTTTTGTAGACGTATGAGTCGCAGGTACAGTGGATATTCCCAGCTTCTACTGTCAGATAACCAATAGTAATTAAAGTTATTCCTGATTTACTTCATTTCAAGTAAGCACCGAGCCATTTCACCTTAATCTATTTAATGTAGCTTCTAGCAGATCTATGTCTGGTTGAAAAACTCTGTTTAGTCTCGGCAAGTACAAAGGCATAGGCACACGCAATACTTCCTGAGCAATGTAAGTATGTGAGATCTATAGCTAATAATAAGTAACTA
>VYZW01003649.1:2522-29456 GCA_013401315.1 Balaeniceps rex | reverse complement strand
CAGTGAGCAGGGACATCATCAACTAGGTCAGGTTGCTCATTGTGATGATTGGGTTTTACTGTTAAAACTCTCATTAGATTAAGTTCAGAGCTCACTTTGAAAGCTGCTTGGTGATTTGGAACAGCACACCTGTACGAGTTTACTTGTTTTTGTGTTATCTATTTATTTGTCCCTGGGTGCTAAAGTGCTAAATTCTGCAGACTGTGTTCACCAGATGCACCTACTGGGTTGTACTCAAGTGCTGACCCGGAATATGTATTATGTGTGCCTTGTATCAATTCTGGGTGCATTAAGTAGCCATGTATAAAAATCAGCATTATAAAATTCCTTAGGGGTTCCCTTTCGCATCTTGCTCCCCTTCTCTCTCTCACTTATTCCCCAGTTTAGCCTCTATTTTCCTCCTACGCCTTCACCTTAAGCCGCTCCCCATCTCAAATGAACAGATTTCTGAAGCAAAAGATTTTCCTGTTTTTCTCTCTCCTTTCAGGTAACATTTTATGTAGATGTTGTGAATAACCCAAGGTTGAAGATTTCCTTACAGAGAATTCGTTTTTGGGAAATTAATTGAAACAACAGTATGAAATAAATGTACAAGAAAACTTTCAGGTTTGGTGAGGGCAGAGATAATGAGCAGGAAATGATCCCACAGGTTCTTGTGTACATTTCTCTTCCACTGTGTTAACGTGTTTTCTGAGCTAACTATGCCTTATGCAAGCAGTCTGTCAAGTACGTGAATGTAAAAAAAAAAAACCAACCCAACTCTGCATAACTTCACCTGATAAATAGAAATGCTCTCCTTTTGCAGATGACATAAATATTTATTCCTGTAGAGCAATCTTCTAAATGTTTTGTTCTGTGTTTTTCAGCCCCCTTAATTTTTGGGAATATTTTATTTATTATCAATTGAAGATTTTTCCCTATTGCTTTGTAATTATTTATTAGTAAACATAACCTGGAATCAGGAACAATTAGAGAATAGACATCCTGGAATAATGTTCAGACTGGTTTATTTGCCCTTCCAGTCTTCCTAAGTAGTTTGAAGACAGAACTGATAATTTTATGGGTAAGGTTACAGAATCACGTACACAATCACTGGCTGCACGGAGACTGCACAGCCTCTTTGAGCAACCTGTTCCAGTGTTTGACCACCCTCACTAAAGTAAAAAAGGTTTTTATTAAATCTAGATGGAATTTCCTGTATTTTGATTTGTGCCCATTGCCTCTCGTCCTGTCGCTGGGCGCCACTGAGAAGAGCCTGGATCTGTCATCTTTACTCCTTTCCCCCTATCAGGTATTTATTCACATGGATAAGAGCCTCTGGAGCCTTCCTTGTCTGGGTTCAACTGTCCCAGCTCTCTCAGCCTCTCCTGGTATGACAGATACTCTCATCTCTTAATCATCTTCATGACCCTGGGTTGGACTTGCTCCACTATATCCATGTCTCACTTGTACTGGGGAGCCCAGCGTTGGACACCCGATGTGTCTTAACAGTGCTGAGCAGAGAGGAAGGATCCCCTCTCTCGACCTGCTGGCAATGCCCTACTGAACGCAGCCCAGGATGTCCTTGTAGTGAAGAAGGCCAATGACACATTCCTGGCACATGTACAACTTGTCCATCAGGACCGCCAGGGCCTTTTCAGCAAAGCTGCTTTCCAGCCAGTCAGCCCCAGCCTCTACTGGGCAGGACTTTTCATTACATGATACATTGCCTACTGCAGCTGGAAGCTGGACTCTGTGACCCTGGAGAATCTTTCCACCTATGGGTTTTAATTAGGCTAAAGAGAAAAGTCATGATCGTACCTGCTCTATTTTTTTTTTTCTCTAAGAGTTTAAATTCAACCTGTAGCTTACGTATTTTCTCCATTGGTACAGGATGCAGCGGAGCCACGGAGGCATGCATTTTTACATCTTAGGAAATAGTGATGCAAAAGGTCTTTATTTCAAAATGCTGCTGTATTTACTTTAAAAAGGGAATAGAAAACACTGCACATTTTTGCCATGTAGTTTCCTTTTATTTGTTGCCTTAGCTTTATTTTCAATGAAAAATCAGTCAGTTGTTAATTACCAGCTCAAACCTCATTCCTTTCTTTTTGCCTCTTCATCTTTCTCAGTGGTAGTCCTTCATCTTCAATATATACCTTATTACTTTGATCTACTACGCCAAGTTATAGATACCGTGTTTTTAAGAGATTTTCATTAGAATATGACTGAGTATCTCCTTATCACAAATATAATGGTAGACCATTTCAAAACTATTTTCAAAAGTTATCAAGTTTCCAATTTAGAAGACCATCTTGACTTGCAGGAACTGCTAGATAATTCTGACTATGTTTTCCATATAAGTAATTAGTCTGTAGTTGGGTACTACTCTAAAGCTTATCTGTGGGGTGCTGCAACTTGTATTTTCTTCTCAGAGACGGTATTATAGTTCAATTTTTCTTTCTGTGCTGACTTCTGGTAGTGTTGCATTAACCTCATCTGATGTTTGATGAGTCTTCTACCAATGAAGAAAGGAAATAGAAATTTGCCATCTTGCGGAAAGTGGTGTTTTCTGAGTTTCAGTTAACAGTACATCAATTCAGCTTTCCTGTTGTTGTCCCCAATTAGGTAAGTATTCTACAGAGCAGAGCCATTTATGGCTATTACATCAAGAAAAAAGGTTTATTTGAAAATGTGTTTGCTCTTTTCAATGTTTTGTTAGGATTTCCACCCACATAAATATATGATATTTCTTATTTTTAATACATGGTCAGTCATTTTACTTGAAACAATGTCATAATCGGTAAAAAAAAAAGTACAGATTTTGATCATGCATTATTAAGCGGGTGCTGCAGACACTTTCTATCCTGGTTGTTTAGTCTGGAGAAGAGGAGGCTGAGGGGAGACCTTATCGCTCTCTACAACTACCCGAAAGGAGGTTGTAGCAAGGTGGGTGTTGGTGTCTTCTCCCAAGTAACAAGCGATAGGATGAGAGGCAATGGCCTCAAGTTGTGCCAGGGGAGGTTTAGATTAGATATTAGGAAAAACTTCTTCACAGAAAGGGTTGTCAAGCACTGGAACAGGCTGCCCAGGGAAGTGGTGGAGTCCCCATCCCTGGAGGTATTTAAAAGACGGGTAGACGAGGCGCTTAGGGACATGGTTTAGTAGTGGACAGGTACGGTTGGACTCGATGATCTTAAAGGTCTTTTCCAACCAAATGATTCTATGATGTTTTTTCTATGAAATGTGCTGGAAGAATTTTGTTGATATACAGCAAAAAAAGTCATTTATTTTGACATTCATCCATGTTTGACTGTATTGTCCTTCTTTAAGGATGTAACAGCCAAATTCACCTCATTTAATTTAACATAATTCTTAAGGCATTTTGTAATTTCTCCCAGGAAGTTATTCATTCATCCAGTTGAACGGAGATTCTTAAAACAGAGAGAAAAAGCTGTTTTAGTGTTCGTGACTTGTTTTAGCTCATATTACCCAAACTTAACAAATCTTACCAGTAACATTGAAACTGAAAATCAAATATAATTACTGAGGAAAGTAGTATTTCTATACATAGCTTTAGCTAAAATAAGGAAAAAAAACCTTAGGACACGACGGTGGTAAATCTATTTTTAAAATAGAGCATTGCTATTTAATGAAATGCTGAGCCCAGGGAATGCAGTCAAGGATAATCAGAGGCGCTTATCACCTTTGACAGGCTGCAGTATTTCTTGTGGCTTTGTTTCAGGCCATGACTTCTTACTTCGGTAATCAAATACTCTCTGTGCCCATTTCTAGGGAAAACGTTAAAGTTTACAAAAAAGCATAGTGAGGAAAAAAAAGTATAGCTGGGGGGATGGGAGAACACTTGAAACATCAGATTTGAAATATTTAGACTCCTTAAATCAGAGGTTCAAATCCCAGGAGGATTGACTTAGTCCTTCATCTTTTGCAAGCTAGATAAACTCAACTCGATGCAGAATCATTGAAGTTCCTAAATTGTTCTATCAGTGAATCACTTTACTGGTGTTCAGAGCACGCTTATTGATGGTCTTTTTAGACGGCTTTTCAAAGACGAGCTCTCTGTCTTGTGGTATGATATTCTACCAAGCGTAGATCTGCCACAGCCAAAAAAAAAAAAAAAATTCTCAAGGAAGTCTGAGCCCCCATCATTATCACTATTTCCACTGTATTTTTCAACTCTGAGAAGCATGAAGTATGTTGAAGTAACAGTTGTGCTGTGATACGGCTGATTCAGTTTCCACCAGGATTTGGAGAAGAATCCGTTAGAAGATCCACACGGACAAGGTTCCTGATGCAGTGTGATCAACACAGTATGTGTTCTCTGCATACGTAGTAATGAGGCACTCTGGACTACACTGAATTGTTGAAAATCACTGGTTTCTGCCTTAATGCATCTCAGATACGTTTATCTTTATTCTCCTTTAGCACGTCATTAGTAAAGAGTGGAAAGGACATGCACCAAAGTTTAATTTCAGTTAATAAGTTCAAATAAGTATGCTCTGAACACCAGTAAAGTGGTTCAATGATGAGAACTGCATATTCGAGATTACTCCTACATCTCAAGCCATTTTCGCTTGAGTATAACTTGGCGTAAGTTGACACTGAAAAAATGTCTAGAAATAGCTGTGAACCGGTGGCAACACCTTCACATTTGTCAATGGTATTTTCCTTATTGGAAGCTCTTTGTAGAGCTTCAGTTCTTTGCGTCTACTGCTCCTGACCTTGCGGGTAGGCAGCTTAAAGTTATTTTTAGACCGTTTGTGAGCATATTTATGTGACACTGACTTTTTTAAATTTGAAAAGCCAAGTAGCTTTTTATAACGTTGTTAAAGAGGCAGTGGTCATGGCTCAGTAGTTAAAATTGAATTCTATTTTGCACTTAAAAGCTGAGATTTATCCTTTTAAGCCCTGTGCTGGCTTAATGATTCAATACAACTGTGTGTTTGCTGGGAAGTGGTTTCTGGCTGCCTTGCTCTGGCTGTATGGATTTCTCCCTTAAAAAGAACAGGTATGGTTTGTACTGTGTATCATCTTTATGCTATCATTTCCTGCTTTAATGGGTATTCGTTTCTGACATTGTAGATATTTTTGAAAAACAATCCAATTTCAGGATAAAACCAAAACCCCAGTTATACATAAAATAGCCTAAGGTTTGAATGTACCGATTAGCAATTTAAACCAGGAAAAAAAAAAGATACCGTAATTGTCCCCACATTAATCAGTACATTTTCAATAAATTCACAATTAAAACTTAGCCCAGAGAAAGACTGATGTGTAAGGTACTGGAACAGGGACAGTGTCACCATGTAATGACTTGCATTTTGTCTTTCTAATCTTTTTTCCCTGATGGAATTGAGAGAAGCTTGTCTTGGAATCTCATAAAATAGCTTGCTTCTTCTGCACACATTATTTGATCAAAGTCTAGGATCTTCAGGTATTTTTCTGTTAATGAAAACTGGCTGTGGAAATAATGCTTTATAGCAACTACGTCTGTTTTCTTTGTATAGCTTGCTTTTGACGCATTTTTTCATTGTTGTAAAATAAATAGAGTTTTTCTTTTTCTTTGAGTGATTGCTCCATGTACACTTTCTAACAAGGATGTCTGCGTTTCCAACTGCTTGCCACCAAATACTTTAACTTCTCCTGTACTGAATGAACTAATGCCCTTAAAGTACGTGGGTACCTCCTGAAGAAGACTTCATCTACCTGTGTCATTCTTAGCACGACATTGCAGCTATGTTTTTCTAGTTTCCTTGCTGTCCCTTTTAGAATATTGCCTTGCTTGTATTCTGAGTGCTTAGACAAAAATATTTATAGGTGATTTGCAGTTTTGGATGTCGACTTTGAAGCTGTTGGGCTTTGAGGGTCTCACTCGTTTCAATCTTTTTCTACATCTTGATTTCAATTTTTGATGTTTGATCCCAAAGCATGTACATTTTCTTTTCTTCACTTCCTCTTTTCAAATGAAAAAGACAAAAAGTTTCAGAATACTCAGTCTTGAGGACGGTTGTTGGTTAGTGCTCCATCATGAATAGCAGAATTACCTTCTCTATTGCCTTATGGCCCTGGAGGTATTTACAGTGTGGGGTGGAGCAGACCTCAGTCAAGCAGCCTTTATCAGCCACAACAGAAGGGAAAAAATAGTCTTCATCTGCTCTGGTGATGCTTATGGCTGTGAGCGTTTCTGCTGTCAATGCCTTACTGCAGCCCTCTGTCCAGTCACAATGTTCTTCAGGGAGCCCCATGTTGCACAGTTCCAGGGAAATCCATCTTTCCCTGGAGCTTCCACAGCATTAAAACTTCCAGGACTTCCCAAGAACATCTTGGAAACTTTTTCCTGATAATGCAGTTACCTTAATAGAAGTATATCATCTATCTGCATCCCTGAGATACCTCGAATTATTCCCATCCATAACATGTTATTTACAACATATCTGTTGATACAGTCGATGTACGGAATTAAGGCAAACCTGTGTCATTACTGTGTCACAGGTTGACACAATGGGCACGTCCTGTAGCTTAGATACTGTTGTCTCAGAATTGTAAGAGACAAAGTACTCTGCCAACAAGAAACCCCATTGCGGAAGAGCTGGAGAACAGGGAGATGCAGTTCCTTGTGCTTAATGAATGCCTCTGAGGCTTGAACTAACTTTACAAAAGTTGTCATTTGTTCTCTGCCCCCCTAATTGGGCTCCAGCAAGGATCTTTATCTTTACAAGGGGATTGTCAGTCTCCCTTATCTGCTTTGGCTGCAGTTGTTGATAAGCAGCAGTAATGGTCATCCTTATGGCATCCCAGATCTTTGTTAGGGGAGTATCCTCTTTGTTTCCTCCCTTGAGTTTAATGGGTGTTTAAACACCTGTGTAGACACCAGTACAGGGTTCTTTACCTTGAAGTAAATCCCACTGTTAGATCCCTTGCCAGTAAGAGTCAACGACTTTGCCCATTGGCTTTTCTCCATCCTTCTAAGGAACATTGCTCATGAAAGGCTGCTTAGAAACACTACTAAATGTCTTCCCCACTAGGTTTCCTCTCATTTGAGAAGAATGTAGCTTTATAGCAGCTGTTTTCTGGTAACAAAGGAAAAAAAAAGGACAGAGACTTACTCTGAATTTCATAAAATGGCGAACAGTTTTGTGGTTCAAGTTAAATATGGTAACTGCGGTTGAAATAGAATTTGATCACTTCATAAGGAAAACTGGTTTGTTTCTATCCATCTTATGGGGGGTGTGCTTTTCATGTTTTGCATGTTTTTGTGTAAATACAATTAGTTTGTCAAATGTCAAGACCACTGTCAGTACAAGGATGTGTGGTTTGGATTCTCTATAACTCTAAGGCTGTTCATGGAGGTCTCTGCACCAGTAGATATATACGCTTCAAGTTAAGTGGAGTTATTTTTTATCATGACTTCAAAAAGGTACAAAGATTCCTAGAGATGATTGTGCAGCTGTTTCACTTAGTTAAGTTAATTTGAGCCATGCTTTTTGTTTGATGATGAGACATGACCAGCATCTGCAAAGAAGGTGCCTTTCATCTTCAGCCCTTACCTTGTTATGTTTTTTCCCTGGCTAAGACACAAAATCTCTGGTGCATGTAAGTGCATTGGAGCTCTGGGCTCCTTTTATATCAGCAATGATGATGTTGCAGGTCCTGATGGGTACTGGTAGGACTGTGTGATACGTAGTCAGGAAACTAGTGTAAAATGAAGCACAAAGCCTTTTGATTTGTCTGAGTCTTCCAAATAAAAGAGCTAACATCCAAGATAATCTCCTTTACTTAATTTTCAGCACTGAAAATGTCTGGAATTTCATTTGTGTTGGATACCAACAAGAGATTGACTCTGTTGTGGGGGCTGTGCTGGCCCAGATCAGATGTGTTTCTAATTAATGGATTTGTGTTTCTAATTCTCCAATGTGTGTTCTTGATTCACTGTGTGTAACTAATGATGGATGCTTTTCCCCAGTTCCAGCTCTTTAAAAATACCTTAGGAAGAACACACTGAAGCTGCTATAGTAATTATATTCATATTATCATGACTAAGTTTCCAAAGCTGCTTGGTCTTTGGAGTTATAAAATTGCCCCAAAGTTCAGATCAAAAGGGTATGGTCTGGAGAGCATCTCTGCACTTAACCGAGTGGCTCACAGAGCTACAGTGAATTTATCCCAAATCACCTGGACATATTTTCGTTGATAGCAGGAAAAGATGCAGTTTGTCTCTTCTCAACAGCAGTGAAGAGGCCAGAGACTAATTTAACACAGAACTTGATGGAGTCGATTGCAAACTCTTCATGACCTGCAGTTTAAAAAGTCAGCTGGCTTTTTCCTTTTATCAGTCTCATTTTTTATTTTTGAATTTAGTTTGGACATTGAGAGAAGCTGAAGGGTGTGAGGAGAGTACGCTGTCTTTTTTGGGGTCATTTTCCAGCAGCACGTGGATGGGTCACAGCTTAAGCGAAGTGGTAAGTGAGGTGATAAGGCTAAGGCTAAAAAAGTAGCTTACGTACTATAGGTGAGTGTAACCAATACATAAACACTCAGGTGGACCAAGACATCGTAAAAGAACTTCCAGTTTTTGGTCAGTAACCTTCCTTTTCCATATTTATAAATATTTAAAACTATTTAGCCACTGGAGTGGAAAAGCATGATAAAGGGTTTCCTTATAGTCTGGACCATGTTTTACCTACAGAAATGTTAACTGAATTCTAATTACGTGGCCAAATTCTGACCTTCTTTTGCACTTCCTCCTCTTCTGGGCATAGCAGAGACTTTGCAAAAGCTCGTTATTGATAGTGACGAATGGGAAAAAGATTATAAATAAAAATAATCTGAGTGTGGAGATTGGAAAGACCAATTCCCTCCAGGCTGGAAGAGAGGAATTAAATGATAAATGAAAGAAATTTGATTTGGAGTCACTGACCCAGTAAACCATAGGATAGTTTTTTAGAATGTAAGTGCACATTAAACAAAGGATTATTATCCCCCAAGTTAATTTAGTTTAAGCAATGAGGATCTATGGGCAGGGCTAAAGTTTTGTCTAAAGATTTGTCTATATTTTTGAGAAAATTTTTGCGTTACGAAAAATCATTTTAATTATTAATAGAACTGAGGTTGAGAATAGATGATTTCTTCACTGAATTAAACAGGGTACATCAAAACACAAAATGTTTTTGTACCTTGAGATCAGTAAACCTACATCTCCTAAAGCTGTCACACAGAGTAATTTATTTTTCTAGAAAGCCTTACAACAATAAAAAATCATGAAGCAATCAAAGTTTTCACCCTTAGAAAAGAAACTCCATTATTAAATCCACTGAACTTTGGAAGAAACGGGAGTAAAAGAACGAAGCGACGTCTGTAGATTTAGTAAATATTTTATCATTATTAGTTCCATGCACTTGCAAATCTTTAGGTTTTTTTTTTTTTTTTCCTTTTTTTTTCCCTTATTTATTTGATATCCATTATTGTTATAAGTGTTGTCTTTTTAGCTGCTTGATCAGATCTTCCTGTTTTGGATCCTGACATGAATGTAAAAATTGAGCTGCATTTCCCCCCCTGAATTCAGTTTAGATTTATTCCTAGGCATTACACTCTAGACTGTGTATTATTCATTATCCACTGGAGGGAAAAGCAAAGTACGTATGTAAAATGAAATGAAAGGTGAAAGTTAGGAAGTTCAGAAACATTAATTTGAAGATAGGAGAGCATATGCGTCATGCTTGAAGTCGTGAGCTGAGGTCCTGTTTTTCGTTTGAATTTAGTCTTGTTAAATACTAAAGTAAACTGAGAAACTGAAGTGTGTGTTAAGTCATTGAGGTGGTTTTTAAAATATCCATAGGCTTAAATAATAGGCTGTGCTGTGTTCTGTAAATAATGTTCTAAAGTGCTTCTTATTAACATATTTTCTATTACTCATGAGCAGCCTTTACCCCATCTCATCCTACAGCAACACTGCCATGCACAACAGTGTCAGGCACAATAGATACATCGTACTTTACCAATATTTCCTTTTTTCCCCTTGATATATTGGTGGGAAGCATATCTTAAGATGGGCATCACTAGCGGCTTATTTTGGCTGTCACTTATTTTCCTTCTGACTTGAGTAGGACAGGACTTAATTAAGAATATTCAGAGTCATGACCTCTTTAATGTGAAATAGAGAATTTCATGGAAGTAAGTGCTGGTTTTGGCTGGGACACAGTTAATTTTCGTCATAGTAGCTACTATGGGGCTATGTTTTGGATTTGTGCTGGAAGCAGTGTTGATAACACAGGGATGTTTTAATTGCTGCTGAGCAGTGCTTGCACAGAGTCAAGGCCTTTTCTGCTTCTCACCCCACCCCACCCCACCAGCGAGTAGGCTGAGGGGCACAAGAAGCTGGGAGGGGACACAGCTGGGACAGCTGACCCCAACTGACCCAAGGGATATTCCATACCATATGACATCATGCTTGGCAATAAATTTGGGGGAAGGTTGGCGGGGGGGCCGCTGCTTGGGGACGGGCTGGGCATCAGTCGGTTGGGGGTGAGCAATTGTTTTCATTTGCACCACTTGTCTTGCTTGGGTTTTGTCTCTTTCTCTTTGTTATTTTCCTTTTCATTATAATCTTCTCCTCTTTGTCTCCTCTCCTCCTTCTCCTTCTCCTCCTCCTTCTCCTTCTCCTCCTCCTTCTCCTCCTCCTCCTCCTTCTCCTCCTCCTTCTCCTCCTCCTCCTCCTGCTTCTCCTCCTCCTTCTCCTCCTCCTTCTCCTCCTCCTTCTCCTCCTCCTTCTCCTCCTCCTTCTCCTTCTCCTCCTCCTTCTCCTCCTCCTTCTCCTCCTTCTTCTTCTCATTTTATTTAATTTTATTTCAATTATTAAACTGTTCTTATCTCAACCCATGAGTTTTCTCACTTTTACCCTTCCAATTCTCTTCCCCACCCATCCTGCTGGGGGGGGAGTGAGCGAGCGGCTGGGTGGTTCTTAGTTGCTGGCTGGGATTAAACCCCGACAGTAAGTTATGGAGTGTTTAGTGAGTGCTGATAAAATGGTGACAACAGGCAATAAGTACATATACACAGGCTTTAATTGTGGAATTTAAATCTGGATGAGGAATATCCTTACGTCAGTACTCCTTATTGTTTGTTTCCCAGGCTGTTCTATGAGCGTTCAAGTCAACTTCTTTCTTGTATTCTCTCTTGTATTTTGATATTAGGCCTCCTCTTCTGGAAAGAGCAGGCCATCTGTAATTTTGAAGGAGAGCTTCTTGTCTTTTATCTGGCATTATCTGAGAGGCTGTGCAGGCTGGACTCCTGTACAATGATATTTTCAAGCACACAGTGACATTAGACAGTTGGTTATGTCTGTATTACTTGTCCTGAAAACACGCTCACCAAAACAAGCCCTGGTTTTTGTCTTTCGTATTGCCTCTTGCTATTCTCAGTGCTGCTGTCAACTATACAAATTCACTTATTTTTGATCCCTGAGCTATACAAATAATTAACATTTTAAAAAATTTAGCATTTTTAAAAGTAAGCTTTTTTTAAGTTCTTTTGATATAAACTGGCTTTTTTTTTCCGCTAAGACAATTTAAACCACGTGTCTTTTTCATTTTCTTCATTTCCATACTGTTCAATTGAGAAAGCAAATAATTTTATTTCCTTTCCAAGTCTTCCATTTTAGTTTGTGTACATGTATGAAAGAAACAATAAACTGATATTTCCAATAATGAAATAATGATAATGATTTAACCAGAGTTTCTAAGCCTGCTTGGCAAATGTATTCCAATAGGATAAGAACTTCCTTGAGACAGAAGGTCACAGATTTGCTGGAAACAGTGTTGATAATACAGGGATGTTTGAAATGGTATTGTCTAAAGAAATATGACATAAACGGAGATAGATAAAAAGCGAGTTATTGGGAATTACTTGAAGGAAAATACTGATTTGGCTCAGGGTATACAGGTTGTCCCAGGTTTGTGAAACTGTTTGCCCCCCTCATTTGCAGAACAATTGCAGAATTAATTTAGTTCCAAAATGCAATTTGTACTTAGAGCTGTTAATCCATATGTGATATTCTGATTATCAGCTTGATAAATGATTATTGGTTTAACTAAATCCTATTGTATTGTTGTTAAAATGGGGTGAAGATGCTGTACTTTTTGACTGGTTCAGACATATTTCAGAAAGCAAAAGTGTTGAAAAGCACCATGGGGACAGGTAAGTGTTGCTTCTTCTCCTCCTCTGGCTGCTGTAGCCCAGGAGAGTCCCTTGTATCTGCCTTTTGGAGTATGTTTTTATCCCAGCCTGCATTCCAGCTCCTGAAGTAGCTGCGAAGGGCTGGACCAAAGCGCCCGTGCAGTGGCATGAGAACACGGCTCCGGGCGCTGCTGAGCTGGTGCCTGCAATGAGCAACAGTTTGCCTCGATGCTGAGAATGGCTGGAGATGAAGAGCCCAAAAGCTTGTAAATGAGAATTGTTTGCACTGCATTTTTTTTCCCCCACTGCATATTCTTTTTGATGATGTTCGTGATTACAAGCCAAAATTATCCCTACTTATTGTCACTCACATTGCAGTTGGCAATTAAATTGGTGATTTGATTTAGTGATTTCCTTGCGTTCTATGATAGTGTATGGATTTCTGTAAAAGAACAGTCCAAAAAAATGTGTGTAGGTACCTATTTGAAGAATATTACAGAAAAAAAAAATAAGAAAACTACTCTTTTATGACTTTATACTCAATTATGCGCCATTAGAGTCTTGTATATTTAGGAAGGAATGCTGCTATTTAGCCCATTTTCTACCACCTGGAAGTAACTTGATTTACAATTAAGAAAACTGCTCTTTTTAGTAATATCAGAACTCTTAATGTACTATTTTAGTGACATGTCATACAATGTGTCATGTGCTGATTAAAGTCAAGTTTTGTCCTTTTTGGGAAATTATTCTAATGCAGTCTAGTCAAAGAATTTCATTTAATTACATGTGTAATAGAACTTTCTGCTTTTTTACTTAATTGGTCTCGCCTACGTTGTTTCTGCCTAGTAGATGATAATTTAACAATTTCCAATTTGTATATCCCTGAGGGAGGCTCAATGGGCATAAATGGGAGTAAAAAAAATCTCTGCAGCTTTGCTCCTCGATTTACTGCTTGATGGCATCTCTCTGAGTTGTATGGAAGAAGAGAAATGGAGAATAGTGAGCAACAAAAGGGGGAATCTTTTGTATAAAAACCTTAGTTTCAGAACAAAGCAGATTGTGTAATCTTTGCTTAGTATATTTACAGTATTATTTGCTTAGTATAGGATATATAAACCCAATTTTAATAATCTATGCTTCTGGTTTTAATATTAACCCTATAATCCATTTATACCTGTATAATTGAATATCTCAGAGCAAATTAGCACATCAGAAACATGGAGACTTCTCAGCTGTGGATGGGTAGGTTGAGAGATATATATATATTTAGTACTAGGTGTACCTCTGTATATTTGTTTGGGGGTTTTGGCTTCTTTGCAGGAACTGGGAACCAGATGGGACAGGATGGTTTTAAAAAAAAATATTGATGATCTATATACAAGTGAATTTCAACTCTCTTGTAAGCTGGAAGTGAAAATGTACTGATTTTTCCCCTAAACTGGGATTCAGTTTGAAATGGATGCCTAAATCTAAGTATGCCTACATATGTTTTTATTATAGTCAGCAAAATCTAGTCAAGGGGTGGAAAGTATATGTAATTTTCATAAAAGATATCTCAGATCGTTGGTTTCTATTTCGGTACCTTTGAATTTTACCTTGCAGATTGTGGTTTTTTAAAAGGAAAAATTGTCTTGCAGAAATGTAGATAGCATCATATTCTGAGCTTTTATTATCTATAAAGGAATACTACAAAGAAACAGATTCACAGAATTTTGATTAAAATTTCTTCTTAGTCCTTAAAATTTAGATTTCGATGAATGAAAAGACTTTTTAAATTTCTAGGTTGAAAAGAAATGCTGAAAAAAAAACCACCTTCAACATTTACATATTTTAAAACGCTCCCAAAGCTTCTAAATAATATCAAGTTAATTTTTTACTTGAAATAATTGTTTCTCAGTTTATGAAGCACTGAAAATATTAATCTAAAAAATATATTTTTAAAGCTAGGCGTTATTTCAAGTAGATGTGAGTGAAATACTTAAATGAAAAATTACAGCACTCCTTAATCCTGTTAGGGTATTCCTCATTTTAAGAAGAATACTTTCTCTTAAAAATCATGAAAATTTTGAAAAAGTTTAGTAGCCTACACTTCAGCATGAACTTTCAACTGAAAGGTCGTATTTTGGGGGTTTTGTTTTAAATTGTTCCTCAGCTGGGGGCTTTGTGTTTGCCACGATAACAAGGGGTGCTCTGGAAGTCTATCAAAACCAAAGTGTCTTTATCTCAGACACCATTAGTTGACTGCTCATAACTTGTAGTATTTATAATCCCCCTTCCCTCCGCTTCCTCCAGATGTAGTGAAGAAATCCATTCTCATATAAGAAATTTGTGTATAGGAAAATTAAGAAATGTTGTTTTATTCGTGGCACCAAAAATCCTGGTTTTACCTCTGAGTTCCTTTACACCGGCTGCATATTCTCCAAAAGCTTCCCGAGCGTGACTTTCCTCACAGGTGAAATTTTCCTTTCTAAAATTCATACTACTATGTTCAAACCATTTCTGAACCATAGGCAAGGAGAGTAAAGAGCCCTTTGATCTAGTTTGATTTTAACGAGGTTTTTTAATTTGCTTTACTTCTTTGAAGATGGTTGTGTCACTGCCTGGACATTAGGCAGGCACGCAAATGGGGCTGCATAATTGATTGTCCCTATATAATGTGTGGTCTATACCGCCCTAATTGACTGAGGTAGGTTAATATGGCAGGCAACTGCTCCAAAATGAGTATTTTTCCATTTTAATAACTAAATAAATACAGAATTTCTTGCTGTAGTGTTCAGATCTGAGGCTGGTGGCCATTTGGCTTCAGTGCCCTTTCCCATGGGAGCTCGAGCTCACGGCTCATTGAGTAAGAGGGCAACTGGCAGGGCAGTTATTTGATAAGATGCAGCGATTTCCAAATGGGAAGTTACAGCAGTTGAGTTTTGGCTAAAAGAACACGGTATTTTAGAGCTGTGCTCATTTGCTGATATACTAATGAGGCAAAGCAGATAACTAATGCAACACAGCAATCTGTGGGGCAAAACATGCAAAGGTAAATCAATATAAACATGATGAGATGCAAGTAAAGACAATCCTAACTCTGCATATTGCTGAAGTTGGATCCAGGGCTGCTAAAGCCTGAGTATAATTAGCAATAGAAGCAACACCTTGGTTTGTTAACCGTTATTTGCTGGGTGGAGGGGAAGTGCTTGGAGGCTATCGCATTAACATTCATTAAGGGTGTAACTGTTGACGAGAATCGGTGAGACCAATGTGGTCTTTCAGGCTGCTGCACTGCTCAGTGGGAGAGTTTGTTTTCTGAAAATAGCTTGTTTCTGAGCATGCTTCTAAACACACTTTAAGGTGTTATCGGTGGAGGAAACATTAAATAAACTTCTCATGCATACAGTGTTTTGGGGGAAAAATATTGTTTAGGTGAAAATGTTGAGTATGCGCATGTGAGTGAGATGTGTGTAATTTTAATTAATGGTGCTGAGCAGTTGACTGCTGTGGAACCCGTACGCCTCCTCAGGTGAAGCTTATTGGGAGCTAAGATTTACAAAGCTTCTTGTGCCCTCGCTCAGGTTTGTGAACATTATTCCTGGTAGTAGTTACAAACTAAGCTCTGTAGGTGAGAACTCAGGGACCACATTGCTACAGTGGGCGATGTTCACTGCTGTACTGGTGCTTTGGTTTCTTACACTGATTATGTCCTGATTGTCCTCCAACTTTATCCTTTCGCAGGCTAGTTTAGGTATGGTGTCACTGTGGGTTGACCCTGGCTGGATGTCAGGTGCCCACCAAGCTGCTCGATCACTCCCCTCCTCAACTGGACAAGGGGAGAAAAATACAACGAAAGGCTCGTGGGTTGAGATAAGGACAGGGAGATCACTCAGCAATTACAGTCACGGACAAAACAGACTTGACTTGGGGAAATTAATTTAATTTATTACCAATCAAAACTGAGTAGGATAACAAGAAATAAAACCAAATCTTAAAACATCTTCCCCCCACTCCTCCCTTCTTCCCGGGCTCAACTTCACTTGCGATTTTCTCTTCCTCCTCCCCCTGAGCAGCTCAGGGAGAAGAGGAATGGGGGTTGCAGTCAGTTCGTAACACATTGTCTCTGCCGCTCCTTCCTCCTCACACTCTTCCCCTGCTCCAGCATGGGGTCCCTCCCACGGGAGACAGTCCTCCATGAACTTCTCCAGTGTGCGTCCTTCCCACAGGCTGCAGTTCTTCATGAACTGCTCCAGCATGGGTCCCTTCCACAGGGTGCAGTCCTTCAGGAGCAGACTGCTCCAGCATGGGTTCCCCACGCGGCCATAAGATCTGCCAGCAGACCTGCTCCAGTGTGGGCTCCTCTCTCCATGGGTCCACAGGTGCTGCCAGGAGCCTGCTCCAGTGCGGGCTTCCCACGGGGTCACAGCCTCCTTTGGACATCCACCTGCTCTGGTGTGGGGTCCTCCATGGGCTGCAGGTGGATATCTGCTCCACCGTGGACCTCCATGGGCTGCAGGGGGACAGCCTGCCTCACCATGGTCTTCTCCAGGGGCTGCAGGGGAATCTCTGCTCCAGGGCCTGGAGCACCTCCTTCCCCTCCTTCTGCACTGACCTTGGTGTCTGCAGAGTCGTTCCTCTCACATATTCTCACTCCTCTGTCCCGGCTGCTGTTGCCCAGCAGTTTTTCCCCTTCTTAACTATGTTATCCCAGAGGTGCTGCCACCATTGCTGATGGGCTCGGCCTTGGCCAGCGGCGGGTCCGTCTTGGAGCCATCTGGCATTGGCTCTATTGGACATGGGGGAAGCTTCTGGCATCTTCTCACAGAAGCCACCCCTGTAGCCCCCCCACTACCAAAACCTTGCCATGCAAACCCAATACAGTCACTCACAAAACTTGCTTCTGGGACTTGAGAACCTGTAACAAAACCTGTGGAACTCCTTCATGTACCAAAAGAATCAATGAGGCTGTGGCAAAACAAACATTTTGAAGTCCATGGACTGGGCTAACTTGAATACAAGACTTTCCAAGGAACTAACCAAGGAGCACTCTCAACAGCTATTGTTTAAGAAATCCTGAAAATGTGAAGGTCACACATGTGATAGAAGTATAGAAGTTACACATTTAGGAAGGGAAATTGTTTGGAAAAACAATGGCTTGGAAAAGAATTTGGTTATCACAGTAAATCTTCTCAAAGTGAACTTTTACTGCAGTGCTCTGGGAAAAAGTGCAAACGTTATCTTTGTATATAAAGAAGATGACAAGCAAGTACAATGTAAATTAGTAATTCACTACTAATGTAAAATCTAGTTGTATCTTGAAGTGATAGTCCATGGCAAAACGTGTACACTGAGCATTCGAGCATCCTATCATTTTACCCAAAAATGTTTTATTCGCATCCTTTATGAAAATCTTCTATGTAAAGCCCTTTATCATTTCGTTTCCTCCTGTGTAGTCACTGAGATGGACTGCTTCATGTATGAATGAGTTCTCAGTTGTATAGGCTGTTCTGGTGTTTCGAGCACTCTCTTGAGTTTCAAGCACTCTGAGTTCGGTTTTGACTCAGATCTCAGTATCGTTGAAAATGACCTTTCAGGTGTATGCAACATATTTTGGTCATATTCCTTTAAAAGAGGAGCATTGACCTTACTTGCATGATTTGTTCGGGATTTTTAAGCTTTTTCTCTGAAGAGAAAGTGAGTTGATGCTGAAGGTTTATCATGGACCAGCAGGACCAGGGAAGTCATCCTTCCCCCTGTACTCAGCACTGGTGAGGCCGCACCTCGAGTACTGTGTTCAGTTCTGGGCCGCTCACTACAAGAAGGACATTGAGGTGCTGGAGTGTGTCCAGAGAAGGGCAACGAAGCTGGTGAAGGGTCTGGAGCACAAGTCTTATGAGGAGCGGCTGAGGGACCTGGGGTTGTTTAGCCTGGAGAACAGGAGGCTGAGGGAGGACCTTATCGCCCTCTACAGCTACCTGAGAGGAGGTTGTAGTGAGGTGGGTGTTGGTCTCTTCTCCCAAGTAACAAGTGATAGGACAAGAGGAAATGGCCTCAAGTTGCACCAGGGGAGGTTTAGATTGGATATTAGGGAAAACTTCTTCATGGAGAGGGTTGTCAAGTATTGGAACAGGCTGCCCAGGGAAGTGGTGGAGTCCCCATCCCTGGAGGTATTTAAAAGACGGGTAGATGAGGCGCTTAGGGCCATGGTTTAGTAGTGGACAGGTATGGTTGGACTTGATGATCTTAAAGGTCTTTTCCAACCAAATGGTTCTATGGTTCTGTGTGCAAGAGGCTGTGAGACCCCTCTGAGTTTCTTGGTGTCCTACGCAGGTCCTGCACAGACCCAGCACCACTCCACTTGTACCATCCTGCTGTGCCCTGGGACCAGCAATGACCGTCAGTATTGGGACAGGACAGAGACCATCCTGTGAAGTGATCTGGTGGTGATTTCTAATCACAGTGCTTCTTACCAGTGTTTCTGGTTTCTTTGGGGTGTTCCAAAAGCAGAGGGACTTGACGCTTTTGTCCCCTGTTCCTTAAGACTAGGTGTGTGCAGAGTCAGAAGGAAGATAAGGGTTGGAGCAGATGAGTACCTGGTTCCTCCACTTGAGGCTACCTGGAAGAGATGCTCTGAACATAACAGAGATGCTGGCCTTATTCCACTGCATTTTTCTCTTTACTACTTGGGGTGGGCAAACATCTCAATCTTTTCCTGAGAAGATTGAGAGAGCCGGAATGATAACTAGGCGTGACTGTAGAATGAGGGTTTTTTGGTCTTGTTTGTTGTATCTGGCACAAAATTCCATGTTTTTAATCTACATATGTTTTCTTTTGAACTTTCTGCCATATAAAGGCAATACTGAATTATACAAACGGGCAACTGAATGTGAACTTATACCCTTTGAAATTTATTTCTCTGATTATTAATATTCCAATGAGAGAGACGTTGGAGGTACAGTGTGGCGTTATTTTGGATAATGGTAGGATGACAATCCACTTGTAGTTCAGCTGTGATAAATAAAGGGAGGATATTCAACTCAATCTTCAAGTATTATCATGCTTATGCTTTTCTGGATTTCCTAATGGAGCAAATGACTGCTGATTATTAGTCTCTTATGCCCCCTATAGAAGTTGGTGTATTTATAGAGTACGCTATTACTGTTCTATTACTGTTATTATTATTATTTTACATTTCTCATTTCATTAAGTAGCTAACAGTTTTGCTGCATGGTGATTGCCATAGAAGTCCAAATTATTTAAATGGACAAGTGAAAAAAAGATGCAAGTCAAAGTTAATTGATATGCCTCTTCATTTCCAGTTTATGGTTTTCAGATTTGGAGTTAGGAATTAAAAAGCCAGATTCTCAGCATGCATAGTATAATCTCATTTAAACAGAAGATTTATGGAGCTAACTATCCTTTAACACTGTTCCGTTTTCAAATATTGCATTATATACAGTGGAACTATTCTTTCCTAGTTTAACTTTTTATCATCTGAAATGTTGTGGATCAGATAAGTATAAGATGTTGAATTTTACAGACTTCAGCACTCTACTTTGACTTTTATCTCCTCTTCAATTATTTTAAATAAATAATTAAGTTCTAAACGCAATTTTTTAAAAATTTAATTGACCTTTTTGAGATAATGGAAAAATTTATCTTTTGCTCTGCATAGTTCAGATATTAAAGCAATCCTTTTTCTTTATGAAGTCAGTTTGAGGCCAGGAGGAGAGATCATTACTTACGGGTCACTTGAGCTACTTATTTTTACAGTTGTATTTTATTGTAGTGAATGAAACATAGATCGCACTTCTAAAGTGGTGAAACAATTAGAAGTAAACACAAGGTGTATGTTAGTTGGGTTACTTCACTTTCTCATTTTCATCAAGTGATACATATGTATTCATCTCACAAGAGGTTTGATTCTTGAGGTCCGTCTTTGCCTAGAAATTATTATGTACTGGGGTGTCACTACTCTACCTTTTTTTTATATCAGTTGCAGAACTTGTATTTAGGGTAGAATTATGTGTACCTGAAACGTGAAGTTATAAAAACGTTATTACGGAGATTGCACAATAAGTTTCTTTTTTTAAAGTGGGCATGTCTTTACGCATTTTTTTTTTCCTCGTAAAAGTGAGAACAAGAGTATCATCCTCACTTCTAGCTTTTCCTGAAATTTAAAGTCATTGACTACGCAGGGACTATTCATATACATAAGCATTTTGCATAAGTAGTAGTAACATGGTCTGGCTCTGTGTCCCTGCTGTCTACTTTATGTAAGAAAGGAGGATGAGCAGGAACCATAATATTGAATAAATTCTCCAACTGCCTCCTTTCAGCTTCATTATGGAAACAGCTTGCAAACTCATCTGTGGATGATAGTATTTAAATAGGTAGTTAATGATGAGGAAGAGTTTTTGGGTTCCTGTTATATTCTTTCTTCCTAAAGATAATTGAATAAGGACTATCTCTAGATTTTATTCTTCCAACCTAAGCAGCAGTATTTTATTTACTTAATGAAAGATGAAATCTAGTTATGTTAACCAGATTGCTGCTTTACTTTTAATACCATGTCTGCTTTTAACCCTTTTTTATTTGGAGCGTGTGACATACTTAATTTCACTTTATAGATTCATCCTCTTATAAGAGATGAGGACATCAAAAGAGCCGAGATGCATCACTGGGGGATAGGGTATGCCTGGGACCTGCCCGCTCTCCTGCCAGGAACAAGGGAGTTCATAGCACTACGGGCAATACTCTCTTACTGAATTTTTCACCTACTATCTGTTCCTTGCTGCTTCCATGGAACTGTTGGTGTTGCTTAATTTTAACTGGCACTGCTTTAGTAAAGAGAGATGTGCAAGACACTGGCTCAGGAGCAGTCATGATGCCATTTACAGGAAGGTTTTTTTTCTTGATTACAAAATCCTTTCTGTTGTGCATTTTGTTGTCAGGACAGAGGACTACTTCCAGTCAAGTTGAAGTTCGTTTTATGAGAAGTGTTGAAATGAACTATCAGGTGTCTTTAATAATTCTGTACTGTTACTTTAATAGGACTTTAGATAAGTGTCATTGAAATGTCTGCTGCACCATCAGAAGGTTTGTCATTTTTTTCCCTGTAAGTCATCCTGACAGGTGACGTGAGATGATACCGTGCAGACATACCATCGGCATTGCCAATGAGCTGACCTTTTCCTCTTCATTCACTTAATTTGTATTTGAATAATTTGCATCCCTGTAACGATGCTTGGTTGTCTGAGTAGCTGTCACAACGGCTTGGGCTCGTTTCATGACAAAACCCAGTAGTTTCAAAACACGATTGTTTCATTATTCATGAAAACTGTCGTTACTTTATCCCTCCTCCCGCACAAGCAAGGTTAGCCAGAGAGAAACAAAACCTGTTTTGCATTTGCAGGATTGGCTATTTAATATTTTTACATAATGCAGTGTTTTTATACAAATATCTCATGATTTATTGAAAACTCTTCTTGTAGGAAATTTGGATAGCTACCCACGAGGCAAAGAACATTAAAATGAAATTCTAGTCCCTTTTCCTGGAGCAAGTATATGTTTAAACTTTTGAGTTTTAAGATCTTTGATGTTTTCCCTCATATGTAATTACTGTGAAGGGCGAGGTACTGTGTATACAGTTACTCTTGCACAACATGGGCCATCGTTATCCTAGCTGTTTGTAATAAATTGAATGCTTGTTTCAGTCTGAATTGTCTTTTTTTACTCCTTTCTATATAGATTCTATATAGATTCTGGCTTGTATCAGAAATAGTGTGGCCAGCAGGACCAGGGAAGTCATCCTTCCCCTGTACTCAGCACTGGTGAGGCCGCACCTCGAGTACTGTGTTCAGTTTTGGGCCCCTCACTACAAGAAGGACATTGAGGTGCTGGAGCGTGTCCAGAGAAGGGCAACGAAGCTGGTGAAGGGTCTGGAGAACAAGTCTTATGAGGAGCGGCTGAGGGACCTGGGGTTGTTTAGCCTGGAGAAGAGGAGGCTGAGGGGAGACCTTATCGCCCTCTACAGCTACCCGAAAGGAGGTTGTAGTGAGGTGGGTGTTGGTCTCTTCTCCCAAGTAACAAGTGATAGGACAAGAGGAAATGGCCTCAAGTTGCGCCAGGGGAGGTTTAGATTAGATATCAGGAAAAACTTCTTCACGGAAAGGGTTGTCAATGTTGGAACAGGCTGCCCAGGGAAGTGGTGGAGTCCCCATCCCTGGAGGTATTTAAAAGAAGGGTAGACGAGGTGCTTAGAGACATGGTTTAGTAGTGGACAGGTACGGTTGGACTCGATGATCTTAAATGTCTTTTCCAACCAAATGATTCTATGATTCTATAGATTCTTGTGTATTGTAACAAACAAGGGCAAATTTGGGGAGAAATTTGTAAAGTAAAGAGTAAAAGAGAACTCTTGACAAGAAACATAGGTTGTAAAGTAACTGTAGACAGAAGTGGAGAAAGACTTACGGCTAAAATACGTTTCAGTTTCATTAGTTTGATGCACAGCACAAAGTTGGGCGATGTTCAATAGGTTGCCTTTCACTGCCTTCTGCTTCTTTTAGGATAAAGCCCATGCGATCTCTACAGATCACTTAAAAATTGAAAAATCCTTTTTTCAGTTGGTGATTGTAACCCAATGTCCAGCTTATCCATTTCGTCCTTCAGTCAACTGGCTTCGGGAATTGTTTGTCCGTTTGTTAAAACCTCACTGGTGAAATGCATCTTTTGAGATGGGAGAAATCATCGTATTAAAAGTGAAGTGAAGAAGCTGTGTTTGTGGAGGGGTACATTTTTAAGGATGAGTGACTGATTTAGGTTACGGTATTTATTTTTTGTTTTGATTTTATAGTAAAACCTTCCAATTTACTGCACATTCCATAGGCTGAAGAATAAATACTGAAGCAACATTATTGATAAAAAATGCAGAGACAAAACTTGATACGGATATTTTTAGCACAAGAGGAAGCAGAATACTGATGATAAAAGCCACATATGTTTAAGAAAAAGAGCTAGGATTTAATTTTGTCATGCTTTACTTTGAGTGTAACTATAGTCTTGAAAAGTTTTATTTTATCTCTGTTTGTTGCTTTCACATATTCTGCCTACAGCTGTATTTGTAATATTGTTTTGTGTGATATTTTTCTCTCCATAGTTCTCTTTTACTCAGACGTCTTCACTTTCTAGCTGGCAAGTATGTTGTTGGAGGTGGTTTTGTATCTTCTCTTGTGACATGAGGTGTCACTGTGCTAAATACAGTATACACAGAATAAATAAAAACGTGGTTAAAAACTTTGAAAAATTAGTAGAACTTCTGAGTACTAGGAGCCCTATTTACTAAATGTTTCTGTACCTTAGAGCTTAATAGAAGTTATTTCAAACAGAGCTGTACAATGAACTGTTGTTAAGAGTAATCTAGGCTGTATTGCTGAAGCTGATGTGGATTTATTGTAGACTATTGGGGAAAAAAGTGCTTACATGTGTATTTAACTTCCAGAAAAAAAATCACCATATTGCCAGTAATGATCCATTAACAGAAGAATGCAATCTGAATGCCCTCAATTAGATATTTAATATTGTTAGGCAGGAATGTTTTTCTAATATATCGTTCATGTAGAAAAATGTGGCACAATAATTAGTTGAGAACTGTTTGCCAGGTCTGTTGGGAGGTGGATTCTAAATATGTTTGACTGTTCAGAACTAAAATAATTTGTTATCGAAATATGACTATAGGTAACTACCTATGAGTATTTATGTGGAATTTAAGCAGTACTGTGTATATAATAGAAATCAAGTACTGGGTTTGCATCTGCTCATGTACCACAGAGTGATGAGGTAACAAAGGGAAAAATGATTTTGTAATGTTCCAGTTGCGTCTCTGTCTTCCACATGTGTTGCCCATGCAAAATCCAGGAAACTCAACCGGCATTTGCAGAATCGAATCATACTTCAACACCAGTAAGAATTGATGTTGTTGGGCATCGTTTCAGGCCCGAGTTGTTTTTTTTTTTTTTTAAATCCCCTCTACAGATTGTAGCTAGGTGTTTTTCATTAGATTCTTTATTTCTGGCTTGATTCCGGCAGTTACTGTGATAGACTTTTGTAGCTTATGTTGGCTTTTTTATATGCCCAGCACTTGATGGTCTTTGCATGCAAATGAAGAACTCTTAATGATCACTTGCTGTAGAAAAAATAGCCAAAACAAAAACACCCCTTAGAGAGGAACAGATTAATTCCTCTGCCTTTTTTGATTTTTAAATGTGAAGATCAGCAAAGATGCGGTCTGCAGAAGAGGCAGCTTACAGAAACAGGAATTGTGCCACCTTTGTCTCAGTGCTGTGGTTGTACTTTTTAATGGTGAAGGTAGTCTTGGAACATTAACAGCTTCTCCTGAGATGTCAGGTTTTGCTCAGGGTGAAGCATGATGGGCCTATTTGAATTCATCTTTCCACAGTAAACTTCATAAGCTCTAGGTTATTCCGTGTTCTCGTAATTGCCGTGTATTTTCTCCCAGTTTCTTTTAGGGTCAAGACTCTCTTCAATTAGTGCTAATTATAGAAAATCTCTTCTGGTCTGGGGGGATTTCAAAGCCCTTTCTTGTTGACTTTTGTTACTGATGTTTTCTTTTTGGCAACATTTATAGCATGTTTCCCTCTCTGTATGTAGAAATAGATAAAGGAATAATAGTAATGCTGTGTTTTTGTGAAATGCCCTTCCCGTACCCCTTCTTAGATTTTAGTTGCATTTCATTGTGGTTTTCAAAGCTGTTGCTTGGTCTTCTGTTTTCCTTAAGTGCAAAGTCATCTCAAGAGCAATATATTTTAATTCTTCCCTAATTATTTTTCTATTTCAGACGATTCAGGAAATTAAAGCTGTTTTGGCAGCACAGTATATTAGATCTGCTATAACCACATTTCATGTGATGTGAGCTGGTCTAAATTCCCTTCTGTATTAGATTAGCGATTCTAGTTTAACATATAAGTATTTAGTATGCCTTATAGCATAATATATTTAATTTAATTTGCTTTTATGCCTTACCATACATTTAATAAAGCAATTATTTAACCACTTGCTACCAATGAATCATACTATGATACTGAAATTAATATTGCCTGTAATTTATGAAGATACATTAAGCAAGATGGAAATACCTGCTTAAAGAAAAAGACAAGGGCCACATTTAGGCCCTAGTACTGTGGTTATTTTGTCTTTCCTTCCTGAGTTTTGTAAGGAAATTTTTAAAGGACAATTCAGGAAGTTGGCTTGGAAAACCAATGAAGTGCACATGGCTTTCTAAGTGTGTTCCTGTTCATTTCAGGAGACACTTTTGTGTATAATATTTTGCTTCACTTGTGTATAGGTTGGGTTTAATAAACTACTTTAAATAGCATGTTCAGCATTTGGCCAAGTCTTGTTGCTTTTTTTCAGCAAGTCTTAAGCACACTGGGAGCTTTTATGTACCGAGAGTGAAGGCAGATGAACCTGTGCAGAACCACAATAAGGTCAACTAGTTGCAACTGCAAAACAGATGTCTTGTGTACCACTCACAAAGGCATTAAGATGTTCACTGATGATTTGTAGAAAATCTTACCATCTACAATAGGCTTNAGTTGCTTTAAAAATATATAAATAGGTGCCCTATGACACATTTTATTTTAAAATTCAACTCACTTTATAGCAGTGTTACTGAGAAAAAAAGTAATTAGAACTATGAAGCTTATCATAATTATAGACTGTTTAAGGTTAATTGTGCTGTATATTATTTAGACGATGCTTGGGTCTTACTATAATGGCTTTTTCTGAGTCATTGAGCCTGCCACAAACCCTGTGTGTTTTTCCCAACTTTTAGGGAACTGAGGAAGTATAGTTAGGATTGATGAGTAGTAGTTTTATGGGGTCAAATTTTTCTNGTGTATAATATTTTGCTTCACTTGTGTATAGGTTGGGTTTAATAAACTACTTTAAATAGTATGTTCAGCATTTGGCCAAGTCTTGTTGCTTTTTTTCAGCAAGTCTTAAGCACACTGGGAGCTTTTATGTACCGAGAGTGAAGGCAGATGAACCTGTGCAGAACCACAATAAGGTCAACTAGTTGCAACTGCAAAACAGATGTCTTGTGTACCACTCACAAAGGCATTAAGATGTTCACTGATGATTTGTAGAAAATCTTACCATCTACAATAGGCTTCGACTTCTGTTTTCAGTAGCATAAATCATACGGCTTATATATCATTAGTACGCAGACTAGATGCCACTGAGACAAATATACTAATATTGTAGCACTTGGTTTCACAGTGGTCTGTGTTTTCTGCAGAAGTAATATCTGTAAAATTGTTATAGTAAAAACCCTGGGGTTTTTTTGTCTTTCTTTTCCCTTTGCTACAGTATGGCCATCCAAGTCGACAAGTTCAGTNACTGAATCATGAAGAAATACATGAAGCTGGATTTAGAGAGTTTTCATATATATAATTAAATTTGAGCAAATCAGAACATATTAGAATAATTTATTTCCAAGTCCTCTTTACAGATTTAGTAATATATCTAATCTTGGGTAGCCTTTTTAAGGCTTAGAAAGGACTTGCGTGATGACTTATTCTAAACATAAAATCCCCATAATCATTCTAAATGCAGTAAAATATTGCCTTATGATTATTAATAAGACATTACATTCAGTTTAGAGTTAAAATAAACCAATGGTGTTGCTGTAAATTTCACGATATCCATAAAAAAATCTTGTGCTTGGCTTGTAAAAAGACGACACTTTTTCATGATTTT